>VNJU01008125.1:0-55302 GCA_008042675.1 Drosophila seguyi
CTCCTCGCCAACCGTAATGACCATGCCAAACTGTATATAAAGTTACTTCATAATTGCAATGACACAAAACATTGTTATAGGCCTTTGGTTCTGTGGTACACTTCGAGCCTGAGCCTGTGGAACGGCAATCAATGGTCTAATAATGAGTTTCAGTGCGAAAACCGCAAAATTAACTACCAATTTTAAGGGCCAAAGGATATTCGGCGGCAAATTACCTAGGATTGTGAGTGGCAAGCATCCCATGGCGCCCTCAAAAGTATGCTCTGGATTATTGCCCAACTATTTGACCGTCCCCAGTAATATCATAAATTCATTACCCATAAGGCTCTGCCGCCTGCCTGCGTCCCAAAAGCCACAAGCCCATGGCCGGGCTGTAATGAGCTTTCACATTTCAGCGGAGCTCATCATCGGCCTGCCTGCCTGTGCCTGGCTGCCAAAGGCCACGCCCCCATTACCGGCAATGACTGTTGAAAAACGGTTGACCGAAAATGACGCGCAAATGTTGGCAACATTAAATTAAAGCGTCGCAAACTGGCTGAAACCGCACGCGAAAATTTATGCATATAAATCAGGCAACGTGGCCCGCTCGCTGATTGACGTGTGCCTGCAAACTACTGCTAATTTGTCGGGGGGACAACCCACCCACCACCCACACCAGCCCCCGCTAGACAACAACAAACAAAAAAAGAGAGAAGAAAAATTGCAAACAGCCAAAACAAGGCAAACGCGGCCAAGCCAAGCCGAGCCAAACCAAAGCAAACAACAACAGCAGCAGCCGGAGAGCCAAAATGTGCCGAAATTCCATCAAAGCGACGTTTTACGGATAAAGCATTTGCATATTTTGATTGGACACGCCCAGTTGTGTGTGTGTGTGTGTGTGTGTGCACAGTGGGCGAGCAAACAATGGAATGACGGCGGAGCTCTTGGGTTGCTTTCGCATGCAGCTAACAAACTGCGACGTGCGCTAGGCCCAGACAACCACGGCAGCAACAGCAACACCGAGAGCAACAGCAACACCAAGAGCAACAACAACATCATCAGTAGCAGCAACAGCAACAGCAACAGCAGAAACACAAGCAACATCAGCAACACAATGGCAGCGGCAACTACGCCTGCGATAAGGGACTCATTCCGCAGCTGGACACGCCCACTGGCCAGGGCGGTCAACTCCCTGACTGGTCTATCATGCGGCTGACGTGACGTGACGCGGCACCGATTTTTACACTTTGCACTTTTTTCCAGATCCCAATACCCTGGACAGTTTAAAATGGAAAAGGTAGATGGGTTTAACTGGACTCTTTTTAATTTCGAGCTTAAGCTTTTTAGTTTATTTACCAAAATGTATAGTTTCTTAATAAAAAATAAGAAAGTCTTTCAAAATAAATAAATATATCGCATCTTAATTAACTTAAAAAGGTTACCAAAATTTATGATTTGTTATACAGCAATTCTTAGTCGATTTCATGGATAAATCACAGAATTTACTTGCTCGGATTTTGCCGGTCAGTAGCCCCTTGTTTTACTTTTGTTTTAAACGCGCTTTTTAGTTGAGCTCCCTGTTTTTTTTGTGGCGACGTCATACGCCGTCGTCGACGGCAATAAATCTTCATTTTCGCTATTAAAATGTTGTAATATTTTCGGTTGTTTTTAACGCGCTGCCGATTGTCCTCGCTGTCGCTCTGCATTGAGTTTGAGTTTTGGTTTAAGGGTCGTGGCCATAAATAAAAAATAGAAAATAAAAATTGAATTGCCCAGCTTGGTAGCGGGGTTTGGTTGCCTTAGCTCTATTCAAGGCTGGCCGTTTAGATTTCATGGTTCTGTTTGATCTTTAGGGGCGGAATTGCCGGAATCGCGATAAGCATTCCCATAGCTACTCGGCTTTAATGTGAATTTATTTGAACGGGCGACGACTGATGTCATATAGCTGACGCATTGCGTATACGCAGTGTGGCATTGCCATTAGCGAGTCCCTCGTATGATTCGATGAATGCATGTTCCACTCACTCATCCAACTATTGCCAGTCACTAGCCCTGTGAGCTCTCCTGCTGTGACCCTTTTTGCATTAAAATATTTGACACAATTGCTGCTTTATGGCAATTTGCAAATTGCATTGCGAACTGCGGGGTTCAGCTTTGCGAGTTGCCTTTGTCAGGTGCACACATAGTGTGAGGGTGTGTGTGTGCGAGTTGTGTGTCATTTTGAATAATTTCAGAGTGCGTGACAACATTTTTGCCCCGCCTTGCATACCCTCGTCTCGCATGCAAGTCAATCAATTTTGTTGAGCAAAATATTGAAATGTAATTTTACCCTCCGGGCTGCGGTGTGCTTGAAGTCTAGCAAGGGTTAAGGCTTTGGTAAAATATAACAGAAGCTCAAATGAATATACGCTTCCGCAATCAACTAATTAATTGATTTAGTAGGTGAATTATTTTCAGGAAATTCCGCTTAGTGGTTAAAGCCGCCGCAGCTATGGGAATAAATTCACCGAATCCCGATTCAATCCCAGAGCCGAGGTCATAAATCAAACTGTCTAAAATGGCAGACATAAATTTTCATACTGAAAAAGGCATTTGCGATGAAATTAACACACAATACATAGGCACGGCTGCTGCCGGCTCATGTGAGTGTATCCTTCGCCGTGATTAATGCAACGCGGCGTATGCGTAACGTTTCGCTGGCTGTCTTTATTAATGGACGCTGATTTGCACATAAAGCAAAGTACATACATATGAGACGAGCGATAAAATGTGGCCATGGACCCAACCAGAGTTTGCAGATTGGGAGGCTGGGACTATGTTACAAGGTGCTGGGATTAAACTAGATAGCTGCTCGACTCGACTCGACTCGGCAAGGCTCAGCTCCCTCCTGACTGTGGCTTCTTGGCCGGAGCTGCTCCCGCCCTGGCTGCCTGGGCATTGTTGTAGAGTCATTAAGGTGTAAATTATACCACTAATTAGCCATTAAGTAGCGAACGGCAGCACAGGCACCAGCCAGCAGGCATCAGGCATCAGGCAGCGTTTAAGCACGTTCATGGCATAACAAAACGAGTTCTGCGTGCTGTTGGGGACTTAGAACTATATAAGAGCAATAAAATTTAATGAGCATATAAAATGTGAGAGTGAAAAGTAAATTCAAAAGGTTCTTCCACACCTCAAATCGAACCGATAAACTACTTTAACTTGCCGCAGGACTCAAACTGAAACGAAACCCGGAGAAGTGTGCGTGTGTGTGAGTGAGCTTGGATGTTTTCAATCCTTTGGCAGTAATTCTATATATTGAACCGAGGGCCGAGAGGCGAGAACAACAAAGCAAGTGCGAGGAAAACAGCAGAAATAGTTTGAAAAAATATTGAATTCTTGAGACATAAACAAAGTGAAGAGGAGCGAGTAGAGAGAAGCAGCAGCTATAGAACGCCAGCAGACTATTGAAGCAGAAAATCGAAAATTTATACAAATATGTTGAAAGAGCAAGGCGGAGGGGCGGACTGGAGCGAAATAGAGCAGCGCTTTGGCACTCGGGAAATGTGCAGCGGCGGCAGTAAAAGGAGCAGCGCATGTCCTGGCCAGTGGGCCAGTTCCAGTTCCACAGCCAGAGCCATAGCCAGTGCTAGTGCGAGTACGAGTGTTTGCCATGGCTAAATTTGCATTTATTTTCCGAGGGTATGTTCAAATGTGCAACGAACTGTGCTCGAGTGGAAGACAGGAGAAGAGCCGGAGCAATCAAAGACGTAGCCGCCACCGCTGAGATCGCTCTTCTGCCTTGCTCCATGCTACTCCGGCTTCTCTCTCCGGCTTATCCTGCTGCATCCACTTTTCGGGCCGCCGGCATTTCGTGTCCATTGCAACTCGCTCTTTGCCGTGTCCATGTCCGAGCTGCTCAAGACAAATGCACTCGCCCAGCTGACCCTGCAGCCAAATCTCAGCCAGAGATCCAGCTCCGGGTTGGGCAACTGTCTTTGATTGCCTTTAAAGCGTTCTGCACTCCGCCCGGCACCGCTTGAAATTGAATTTGCCATTAGTCGTCGTCGTCGTCGGCAACTTGTAAATTCAAATAAGCTCAACTCCATCGCAGGCTCCCCTGTGTTTTTCATTGCGTCATGGTGCATAATGAGCTGCAAAATCTTTGCTCGGCTTACATGGCGTGTGAGTGACATTTAATTTGCCGTCGACAGCGCTGGGATAAAACAAGGACGAAGCCCTTGCTGAAATCTACCCTTAAGCTAGGTAAATAATAGTGCTTTAGTTTTATCACAAACGGGCTGGCATGGGGAGTGTGACAAAGGAAATACAAGAAAATACAAGTACAAATACGAAATCAATTATAAAATAACTATTATTCTTTCATTTGCTAACTGCAGGAACAACTAATATATAGTCTTGAGGTTAAATGTGTAAACCTGAAAACCCTGAATGTGTCGGAAAAATCATGAAGGGAAGCTGTTGTTGCGGCTGCTCGATTGTGAGATATTTCGAGGTAAATTGGGAGCTGTTAAAGTTAGTTTTGAAATTGCTCATTCAATTTTACTTCAATTTAATGGAAACAATTCTGAGGTCAAGTCTGTTTGTTTTGTTTATTTCTGTTCTTTATAGTTAAAAACAGGCCCTGGTTTACCTTTTCATTTTATTTTTACACACCGCACTTTATCAAATCGCGACATGGCTTGTGTTTCAGATTCAGAACCAACTGATTTCGTAGCAGGCAACTTGAGATTATTTATAGATGGCACAGCCAGTTCGCCAGAACACTAAAATCCAAACTAAAGGCGGAAGCAAACCGGACACGCGGGCACGCGTTTTACAGCTAATAATAAATGGCCCGAGGTTTGGTTGTCGTCGACCACGTTTTTCAGCCGGGCACGTACGCATAAATTTCGACAAGGTCGTTGAGCGCGGGCCCCGTATCCTTTTTTCCGGATACGAGTCAGGTGTGCGACTGCTCCGGTCATGTCCCCCAGTGCCGGCACATAAACATAATGACCGGCTATTATGGCCACTGGCTCGGCTTACGGGCCGGCGAATAACACACATGTTTGTCAGTCAAGTTATGTGCCAAGTGTAACATATTTTAAATAATTGATGAGCGAACCCGACCCGGCAGCAGGCAGCCTGCGAAACTCAGAGCCCATCCGTTGCCGTTGCCAGTCAGTCATTCGTACATATTTGCATGGAAAAGCCTTTGGCTGCCCATCAATTAGACGCACTCGTCGTCGCCGTCGTCGAGCCTGCCAACGGGCCTGTCACTTTTTGCTGTCGACGCCACAGCCAGATGGAAGTGGAAGTGCCTTTGGGCCATCGGTTTTCTTGCCGCAGGCTAAGGAGCCACCGCCAGGGCCGAGCGGTGCCAGCCTCTCGCATACATTACAAACACTTCAATTTCCGTCTGCCAGTCCACTTCAGAGCCGGAGCTGGCGTCTGAATCCGTTTTTGCCGGGCCCAGACAACTGTAATCAAAGCAAATTAATTATCTATGTCCTTCGTTGTACGGCGCATTTTTTTTGCAGCCATCTTGCGCATATACCTTTGCAGCGCTTGCAGCCTTTTTAAGCCTTTCACATCCGGCACAATGTCGTCTGGCTTTGTCAGGACTGGCTACTCGGCAGAAAGGCAGGAGTTAAATGACGGCCATCGATGCTTGGCTTATAATTCAATGCGCAGCTCCGGCTGCTGGTCAGGAGACATCCCAATGCCTTGTCCCTGGGTGCCATACACTTTCGGCGCGCACAGAAGAATGCTGAAAAAAATACAAGTGCCAAAACAATGCCAGTCACGGCAAATAAAGGACACGTACACAGGACTAAAACGGGAGAAAGAGAGATAGAGAGAGAGAGAGAGGGGGAAGGTGCCTACCGATTGGCTTTCATCTACATTTTTAATTAATATTGCTGCAGATTCTGATGGAAAAAACCGTTAGCCGGAACTGGGACCAACAGGATATTTCTAAGAAGTGCACTTGACGCTTTTGGTTGCATATTGAAATATTATTATCTGATTGTGTGGCATGTACTTAGCCAAAAGCAAATGCTTTTGAAATGTAGATTTAATTTAAAATTTGTTCCTAAAAAATATTAAAATATTACAGCTATAAAGTTTTACTTTCAGTGAATATCTCCCCTTAGCGCAAACTAAAACTAATTAAGATTGCCATGGAAATTATCCCTTTATATGGTTAATCCGGATCATTTCCTTAGCTTAGAATCATTCAAAGCTCAATATGCAACTGTTAGTGGTAGGCCTGTTGCTGGTCCTAGTTCTGGACTACAGCGCATCCATTTGGATAAAGAAATATATGGAGAAATATCATCGGCCGACATACTACAATAAACGGCACAGGCCTGAAGATCACGTCGCAAGACAATCGAGAAGCGGGTTAGGGTACCCAAAATTAGCCGCCAGCCTCCCTTTGATCCGGAGAGAGAGACATTAGTTACTATGTCCATGTGCTGTAATTTGCTCGGGAGCTCTAATCTCATACCGGTTGGTTATCATTGCTTTTGATCGGAATAAGGAGACGATGTGACCGTGTACAGGGCCAGTGATTTGGGTGTGGTGACGGGCGGTGAGTCCCGAACGCCGGCATATCCAAACGATTTGACAGACTTGCTGACACTTTAACAAAGGCAGTTTGGTCGGTTTTCAAATAACTCTTAAAGCTATGGTTGCTTTCGTTCCGAATTATTATCCTTTCTGCTGCTTTGGGAGCTGAGGCGGGACTCATTTTCACCGCTACATGCTCTCTGATTACAAGCCACAGCACAACCCAAAAAACCCAGATGGATTACAAAACGTCATAACCATCAACGGACACGAGAAGAAACAGACGGCAGTCAAGGCATTACAAAAAAGAAAACTTATGGGAAGTCCAAGGAACCACAGGTCATGCTCAACAAGTCCCGCAAGACGGTGATGCTTCACCATCTGATACTTCGCATCTTCCAGGAAACAAGTACACCATTTGGATGAGGAAGCAGCACAGCATTCAATTGTGGTATTCAAGGACCCTTCCGGTGCCTGAGTGCCGGTACCGCTTGAAGGATGATCAAGGGGAAATAGCACCCGATACCGTGATCTGCCTGAATAATGATAGGTATACAACCAAGTGTCGGCAATCCCCCCATCCACAATAATATGATATGCGCAGTAAACGTGGCGGGCCACAACTGTCCCATATTCATGGGCATCGCACTGTTTTTTACAATCTTGTGTGTACAGCCGACCTGGTCATATGCCCTTTATTTACCTTGATCCTCTTAAAATATACTTATTTTCAACATTTTTAATTGGCCTACGCACGACTATTTATTTATTTATTTATTTTCAGAGGCCACCGTAACTAAGCTCAAGTTTTATTTGAAAGTAATTTATATCATAATCACTTTACGCAATACGTACTCATTTCTCTTTTCAAGGAAACGATTCCCAAACCAGGCTTAGACAAGCGAACATCAAACAAAAGCCATTTCTTCTTTTGGCCGTTTTTCTTTTTCCAAATATGACATTAAATTGTTCTGCCTCATTTCCGCTCGCCAGGCTGAGGTTCAATCAAATTAATGAAAAATTGCTGCTGCTGCCTGCGCCAATCCCAAATCAAAGTTCCCAACGAGAGCCATTAAACGCGCAGACGCTTAGCAACATTCGCCGCGAATGGGAAGGGGAATGGGAACGGACCAGAGCCGGAGCCGGTGCCGGTACCGGTGCCGGAGTCTCCGTCTCCGTCTCTGGCTCTGAATCAGTGTCATTGACAAAAACCGGGACGAATGAATGGCGGCGGGGAAACTGTACAGGCACGGAGATGAAGTGGCTGTGGCAAAAACCTTTTGTATTGCAGCGATAATGTCATCAACTAAAGTACTCCGTCGGGCATAGTGAAAAGTTCTAGTCAATCGCAATAAAGCACATAATGTGACTGTGATTGTGACTGTGACTGTGTGAATGGGAAAGTAGAGGCAGCAGCACGTGGATGTGGCTATAAATGTTGACGGGCGCATACAAACTGTGTAAACATCATTAAAATGGTTTTCTGCCTTCCCCAAACTCCCGAAATCGAGAAATGGAAAATCATTGAAATTATTTTGAAATTATTTCCGTCCACCGTCCGTCCCCATGTGTTTCATGTGCTTTATGCTCTTTCTCCCTTTTGATTTCCTTTTCAGCGATTTGGCAGAACGAGAGGTCCTTCCAAATTAGCCGCATATCACTTTATGAGAGAAGCACTTTCACAAATTAAACTAAATAATTCAAGGGCGCAACAGCAGTTCATAAAATGTGCCAAAACAAGCACATTTTTTGCGCCTCGCAATCTTTTGTTTTGTTTTGCAAATATTTTCAAATGGCACACGCACTTGGGAGCAGCCGTATGTGGGGCTGCAGCTGGATATGGAAATGTTTGTCAACCTAAATGCGGTCGTCTGCTCCAGAGAGGGCTCAAACAATAGAAAAACGAGAAACATATTTCAACACGTTAAACAATTTAAGAAGAAAAAGTGTGAATTACTTAAGAAAGTAGAAGGAAATTTTCAAGGCAGTAGGAGAAGTAGTTTTCCCTTTTAATTTTTATTGTCTTCATTTTGAAACTTTTAGTTTAATAAAACTAATTTATATTTTAGTTCAAGTATTTAGTTTTGTTATTTTTAAGTTTCCTTGATTACTTTTTTCCTTGCAAAATTGTTATATTAATATTTTCCAATTATTAAGATAAGATCCTGTTCTGATTCAAATCCATATATTTGTATGTAAATGCTGTAAAAGGCCATCGACTGTAATTGAATTAATTTTTTTTTCTGTGCACCGAAACGCATTTGTATGTGTGCTCACGTCCTTGGCAGCCACTGTGCATGTGTGCGCCAGCAAGGGCATGTGGGTGTGCGTAAAATTTTACGATAATACGCAACAATTTCGAAATGAGTGCACCCTGCTAAGCGGCTGAGTCTGCTGAGCATTTCGAGTGCAAAGAAAGCAATTTCCTCAATATTCTTTATGGCTAACAAGGAGCCACAACGAGAGGGGGGGCGACGAGAGGGGCACAGGCACTCTTTTTTGCTGGTTTTAGCGATGCTTTTGTTATTATTTTCAAAGTTCCATAAGCTGCCTGCTAATAAAATTTTAGAAGCCTGGCCCGGGCTGTTAACATTATCATAACGCACACAGGAACACGAGAGTGTGTGTGTGTGTGAGAGAGTGTGTGAGTGGCCTTATAATAATCATGGTCGCACACTCTCCCGCACTCACACAAAGACACGCCACATAGACGCTGACACACATTTACATGCCACTTAGGAATTGTCGCCCGTTCCTTTGACTAGCGTTGCGTATACGCCGCGTTGTGCGTGCGCCTTATAATTCATTTATTGGCATAATTTCGTTTTATTTTTATTTGTTTTACGGCTTTTGCGATTGCCTTTGATAGGACGCAAGCCGAGAGTGAAGGAAAAGAAAAACGGCAAATTGAAAACATATTGAATATCGCATTTTGCTACCCGTGACCGCCCTTGAATCGGCGTCTGCCTCAGCGCCTCGCTTAATTGTTAAGCTGCACACGCGACCCGGCATACAATTAGGCGCCGGGGGAAGCATATCTATACGCGGCTACAGAATCCTTGTATCCCTTGGCAGCTCTGCATTCATTACAAAGCACTTTAATTCGACCAGCTCGGGCGCATAGATCACGCCCGGCTTAATAAATTCCCACGCCAAGCAGCCGAAAACAAAAGAATCCCCTGGCCGTCGCTGCCACTCAGTAGGGGCGTGTGTCTTACCTGGCCCCGGCAGCTGGAGCCAGGAGCTAGGGCGGGATGGAGAGGAGCTGAAGCCGAAGCTGGATGCGGATCCGGACTCGGATCTGGCTGGCGTCTGTCTGAGTGGAGGCGACGTGACTGGAAAAATGCATTTCCGCTGCACGTAGAAACGTTGCCACGGCAAACCGAAAGCGAAGGGCACAACGAGGGGCACGTAAGTCAATCAGCCAGCGGCCAACAACTAAGTATAACCCTAATGCAATGCGGAAGTCACACTCCAATTTAGCTGGGGCATGGCCCCTGATTTTGTTGCTAACTGAATGAGTTACTTCCGCTTTGCCTAACAATTTTAAATAAAATCACATCACCCGGGCGAAAGCGGAAGGCGGGAAGGATGGAGGAGGAGAGGGCCAACAAACCACTCGGACACCAGCCAATATGGACAGCGCTCCCTCCGTAGTGGCCATGGCTACATGGCTATATGTGCCTGTGCGGATGGATAGCAGTTGTTACAACTTCCATCTTTTTTTTTTACGCTGTTGTGTGCCCTCTCTCCTCTCCGCCTGGCAACCGACGCGACGCTGGTCTTTGAAATATTTATGGCAGCAACAAAAGGCCATAAAAGCCAATGCCAATATGCGAGTGCAGGCGAGAAACCGGCACCGAGCCACTGAATCTCTCAACTCAATGAAAGCGCCGGCCATTTGGTAGCCAATTTAATTCACTCCGGCACATATCCCTCCGTCAATTTATTTGCCATCAACTGATTGACATAGAAAATAGTCTATATTTGCTTGTATATCACATTATCATTTTGCAAATCGAATCAACAGCAATTATTTGCATACGGGGAACACGTCATTTTGTATATAAATTGGGCCACACGGTGGAGGGAGCTGAGGTCAGGGGAGTGGTGCAAAATTACGCAAATCATTACAGTCAATTAATTGCTCTGCTAAATATGAATTGCAAAATATTACCCTCCTTGTGCGCTGGAATGCCATGGAAAATAATGCAATTATAATGCAGAAATAATGTAAACAAATAGCTCTCTTCCTCAGCGCTGTTAAACTCGCCCCACCCCGCCGAATACCAAGTGTTTTAATAAATGATTTTCGCTAATTACCAAATAGTTTCTTGCATACAAATAATATTCAATCACAATTCACTTTGCGTTCGGATAAAAGCTGTAAATATTTGATAGCGAATCGCGCCAAAGGGCCATGAATGAAACATCATCGATAACAAACCTGTGCTCACCTGTCCAAACGCCCTGCCCTCTCTCCCTTCCGCCGCGGGACCGTGACAGCTCATGGGTAATAGATAGTTTCGTTGGCTACAATTAACACCTTGCGAGCTGCACACAAATATTTGCCAAACTTATCGAGCATTTATCAATGACAGAGTGTGACAGAAAGCGATGATATGGGGCAAAAATAAATTTGTAATGAAAGAGCAGTTGAAAAAGAGTTGATGTTTGCCACAAGAGAAACTGAAAATGGTTTTTTGTTTAATATTTACTTAGCATGGCATTTAATAATAAAGTAATTTATCTTCACATATCGCTCACTCGGCATGTGACGACACAAATTTATTCGATAAACACGAAAAGCACGAACTTTTTTTGGTTGGGCACATTTTCTTTTCTTCGGTCACAGCGATCGCATTAAGGCAGGCAGCGGCGAGCGTGAAGTCCCAATCTCAGCGATTTAGTATCGCTTTGGTTACCAGACAGACTTGTGACCACTTGGAACGCCATGCGAAATAGGAGCCAGACTTGGAAACGCTTTAGTTGCTCGACATATTTGTCATGTTCGGTGGCAGGTCATACCCTCTACCACGCAGTTGGACTTTTTGTATATTTGCCTGTGTTATCTGTCAGTTTATTTTCTTTTTGGTGACTTTACGCAACACTAACCATGAAATAGTACTTAGAAGCAAAGTAAGTAATAAATTCTTCTTAAAATATCAAAAGATATTATAAGATTACTTGTTTCCTAGCGGTTATCTTTTGAAAATGTTAGTGGCTGGAGGGAATTTATTTCCCGTACACCACATAAGTCAGCGGAATATTACCAATATAATCTTCCGAAGAGCGATGCTGTGGGAGCAATCAGAAAGCTGCCCATATCGAGACATGCAAGGTAAGGTCATTTTAAAATATATACATATATTAAATAGTTCTAATTTTTTAGCTGTTACACCCACAACTACATTCTGCCGCCCTCCTGGCAAGCCCATGTAAGTGTGGTGATAAGCTTTCACAACGAGGCGCGTTCCATGCTGCTGCGCACCATAGTCTCTTTGTTGAGCCGCACTCCCGCGGACTATCTGCAGGAGATTATCCTCGTGGACGATGCCAGCCAGGACAGTAGGTTATTGAAGTTTTTCCCAACCAGTTATCACTCATCATTCTATTAACAGAAACCCTTTTCGAGGACCTGCGGCCCTGGCTGGGCACATTAAGTCGCCCGAGGTTCATTCTCCTGACCAACAAACAACGCAAGGGCCTGATTTGGTCGCGTAATATGGGCGCCACATTGGCGCGAGGCGATTATGTCCTCTTCCTGGACAGCCACTGCGAGGTGAACGAAGGCTGGCTGGAACCCCTGCTGGAGCGACTGGCGCTCAGGCCCAATCTGGCGGTCAGTCCCGTACTGGACCCCATTGACCCCGACACTTTGAACTACCAGAAGGGCAACGAGATGCTTAAGGGCGGCTTTGATTGGTCCCTGCACTTCCACTGGCTAAAGCGCGAGCTGGCCGACCAAGAGCTGCCCGAGAGGCCCTTCAGGAGTCCCGTCTTCGCTGGCGGTGTGCTGATGATGTCACGCGAATGGTTCCTTAAGCTCGGCAGCTTCAACTCGAATCTGAAGGTGAGAAAAGCTAATTAGCTGTGTCAAGTGCTCTAATTGCTAGTGTCGAGGCCAGGAATGCGGCTTTCCTCTGACTGACTCTGACATCGACATCGGCCCTGCCACTGGCATTTCGATGTGAATTCTCTCAGTGCCCCAGTTGGTCTTTTATCCTTGCAGATCTGGGGCGGTGAGTCCATCGAGCTGGCCATTAAATTGTGGCTTTGCGGCGGACAAATTGAGATCGTGCCCTGCAGTCGAATCGGACACATCTTTCGCCGGCACCACGCCTTTGACTTCCCACCGCAATCCCCTGAACAGCAGCAGCAGGAGCAGGAGGAGGAGCAGGAACTGAGCCCCGCCCAGGCAACCTATCTGCAGTGAGTCTAGGTTGGGGATTAGGTGTGAAATGGCCGCACTGCCCTCTGGAATTTTTCAATTTACTCCATCACAGCGTCTGTTTAATATAAACATTCCTATCACATGCTGATTGGACTCGCCACCCGCTTGCCGCCAACCCCAGCAACTCAAAAATCATAGCCGAGTCCTGGCTGGACGACTACAAAAATATGTTCTACGCACTGAAGCCGGCGGCCAGGCGAATTCCATTGAATCACACCTTCCACCAGCTGCACCAGCTGAGGAGAGAGCACCACTGTCATCGTTTCGATTGGTATCTGCGGCATGTCAGTCCCGAACTAAGGTCAGTGCACTGGGGAAAAATACTAAGAAAATTAAGCTTTAGGAATTTTTAGGATTTATAATTTATGAATTTAAATTAATGTTGTAAACTAAACTTATTAAGATTTTCAGGAAATTTCTTTAAAAACCACATTCATAATTGCTAACAATTTCCCTCTCTGTGGTCTGTTATGCGAGTTATTATTAATTTAAAAATAACTCTTCCCACAGTTTGATGCTTTATGAGTTCGCTGCCACAGGGTCGCTAAGGATTGAGGATCGGTGTCTGCACCATGCCGGCGTTAAGGACTCTCGTCAGCAAGTGATCCTGGTGAATTGCTACCGCAACGACATCACCCAGTGGAGCCTTTTTCGCAGCACCGGACAGCTGAGCACCCAGAGGGAGCTCTGCCTGGGCGTGGAACTGCGCCACGAGGTCACCCTGAAGCCCTGCCTGCGGTCGAACGATACTGCGAGCATTTCCCAGCAATGGCACCGCATGGACACTCACCTCGTTCACAACGAGACTCACCTGTGCCTCGAAAATGCAGTCAAGGACCGCCTCGAGCTGGCCGCCTGTCGCTGGCATGCGGTGTCGCAGTCATTTCAATTTTCATTGGAAATGCAGAGGCAAACATAAAGTCGGCTAATGATGCCGGCGCGACATTCGATGAGACCCAAGTCTAAGCCTCTTAGTTCTTGGGGTTGCGTTCGGCGGTCGGTGAATCGCTGGGCATGCAGGTAAATCAAAATGTTGACATGTTGTGCTAATCTCTGTGAAACATTTCCGCCGCCGAAGCAACATGGCCATAGATTACAGGCGGCGCAGGGGAAGCAGTAAATTATGGCGCCATAGATACACGGAAAGGTGCTTCAGCTTTCAGCTTTCAGCTTCCAGTTCCAACTCCATCTCCGTCTCCTGGCCACGAGTTGTTTTTTCTGGTCTGCGCCTTTGTGCTGCAAGCCGGCTATCAAGAATCGCAGCGTTTCCTGTCGCATCCGTCACACGAGACAGGACACAATGGAGCTGGGCTGAGGAAGGAGGCACCGGCGGGCGTGGCCAGATAAAAGCCAGCGACGCCGCGCGTATTGTGCGGCTTGTTTAGAAGGCTCTGTCATCCGTCAGTGGACAAAAGCCGAGTCGCGTCTAGCTTCCTTTCTGCCACTTCATCTCCCCCGCTCCGGCTCCGACTCACACTCCCTGCTGCAATTGCCGCTGCCGGGCAAGGAGTCGCAAATGTAATTGAGTTGATGACAATGCCACTGACTGCCCGGCTCGCGCTTCCGGCAATTTTGATGGCCTCCGGATGCCGGCGACAAAAAGCGGCGACGGCGGAAACAGAGTCAAATAAAACAGAGACGACAACGGGTGCAGGAACAGCAACAACAGACAACAAAAGTTTATGGAGTTGCGAAGTGCAGCTGCAACTTAAGATTTGTTTTGTTTCACCATTCTTGCGGTAATAAAGCGTAAAAGTTAATTTCGTATCTCAACAATGGCAACAAGTGTGTCCGCCGGACTGACGGATGCCGCCGTGGTCGCTGCAGCTGTGCGTAAAAATCGCATTTATCACGGAACTTAATAAAAACAAAAAGCCTTAGGTGGCCCCCAAGTCGGAGTCCCGGGGAAGTCTAACAAGTTGCACTTGCTCTCACCGGCACCGTGTTTGGCCTTCTTTAGTTTCCCGCTAAGTTATGGCCGCCCACTGCTCGCGACATTTTATTGTCCTTTGTCCGGTGCTGCCCGTGGAATGCAGGTAACAATAAACTCTGTCCGACCGAACGAAAGGTAATAAAACGCTGAAGCACTAGAAAATTTCATTTTCTATAAAGTTTGTCCGGGCAACGCAGGTTAAATTGCCGGACCACTTTAAGGAGTCTACCCTTTGAAATGCTGCAGTCCTTGACTTGCTTTCGGTGGCTCCGGTGATTTGTACTGACTTTTCAAAAAGTTACGCTATCATCGGGCGAGCAGAACGGCCGACAGAGCCAGAGCCTGACTCAAGGACGGACCTTAATTATGAGCGGTACCGTCAGCCAGCCATGCAAAACTTGATTATTCATTCGAAGACTCATTTTATTATCTGCATAAATCTTTTGCCGAACCCACCAACCAACTTTCTGTTTACTTAGTCGGGGCAGCAGGGAAAAAAGAGACAAAAAGGAATCCATCATTCACTGGCGTGGCCGCATTTAAAACATCTTGATTAAAAAACTAAAAAGAACTCGGAACTCGGACCGAGGGAGGGCTAGAAGAAAGGAAACGGTCGGCAAAATGCTAAAATGAAAGCCAAATGCAAACTCAGCGCATTCTAAGTGCGCCGGCTGAAAACAAAAAGGGAATTCGTGCAAAAAATAAAATGAGCGAAGGCCAAAAAACTTATAAGCCGCGAGCGTAGAGCGAAGTTGCGGAGCAACCGCGGACTTGGCAGCGAAGGGGGCAGGTGGAGCGGAGTGGAGTAGCGGAGCGGGCAGCGTTTAAAAAGGGATTTCAAAATTAACGTCCATCAGGCAAGAAAAAAGTCAATTTGAATGATTAAATAGCGAAAGCAGTGTAAAAGTTGTGTCGCCGTCCGGCCATTGGTTCTTTTTTTTTGGCCACAACCCCAAACTTGCCGCTGGGAGCCGGCAGCGCGGAACCCTTCCCTCCATTTCCAATCCAAATCCCGGACGGACCAACAACAGAAAAAAGCGATTAGTGCGGTCTTTTGTGTGGCTTAAGCATCGTCGTTGGCTGCTTTTTTGGGCACTCTCATGCGGATTTACATTTATTAATTCCCCCCGCCGGCGATGGGAGACAGCTGCCGAAAAAAGGGTCAGGCCTTGGGACACAAAACGAGTGTGCCTCGAATACAAGTAAATAAAAACATGTGAACGTTAGCGCAAAAGGCGATAATCCATCATTTTCGTCAAAAGTTGACTTCGGCCATGAACACAGTGGCATCGAACAGTTAAATCGGTGATATATATAGGCTCAACTTTCATAAATTTTGGATGAGCCCAAGCAATTAGGCAATGATTGATTGTGACAGAAAGTGCTCTCCACCAAGTTCAAAATACTTGGGACTTGGAGACCGCTTTTCGATGGCTGACCCACTGTAGATTCCTTGATGACGACCAAAGTTCGTGTCCCTGCCAGAGACTTGTAATCCCTATCGCATGATTATGGCAAAAGTGAACCAATCCATCGCAGCACACGAAAAAGGTTAAGCTGGGGCGGGTACCAGGTCTCCGGTTTTGGGGGCTGCGGGGGTGAATATGCTGGGGATATGTTGTGTGGGCGTGTGTTGTGTGTGGGCTAAGGATTATCATGCCGCGCACAAGCACTCAAACAATTTTGACGCAATGAAATGATTTTGATGAAAAATTAAAAAGCATTTCAATCACGTCGAAAGTTTTCAGGCAACACACAAATTGTTGCTTCGAAAAGGGAAAATTTGGCGGGAGATGGTGAGTGTGTGCTTGGGTGTGGCGGCGAAGGTCCTTATGCCCTGGCAGTCATTTATTTAGATGCTAATTTAAGTGTGCGTCTGTTGGAATGCTTTAAATTTCTGTTAAGCCTTTGCATGAGCTTCGGTTGGGTTTGCATATAAACTTTAATTTTCATTTATTTATTTATTTGTTTATTTTGTTCAGTGTGTGCTCTCAACTTAATACTTTTTAATCTGTTGTACATTAAGCTAATGTAATAAAGATTAACATAAACACGAATATTTGCAATGTTTTGATTTCAATTTGAGGAATATTTATTGATACCTTGGGGAATATTTTGCTTAGCTTTGGACAGTTCACTTATGCAAAAATCCAATTTCCCCACGAGTATTCTGTGCAAATCCATTTCTTCTTCCGTTTCCGGTTCATTTTGCTTGACAGCCCCAAAAGTAGGCAATGAAATCGACAGAATGGACAAGATGGCGGCCGCCGAGGCAGCGCCCATTCAGAATTAGAGAACTTGACCAATTCCAGGCTTTGTTTGGCCGTTTAAATAGGCAATGAACCTGCATTAAGAATTAAAGACTTCATTAAATCCACGGTGCTGCACATTAAATAAACATAATTCCGCTTGTGCTTTTCGCCGTTTGCCTTGTCGTTCGTTTATTTTTTTAGCCGCCGTTGTCGTTGTTGTTCCTGGCGCTTAATTCGCTTTTAATCTCATCAGCTTGGCGACGTCCTCGTCAGGGGTGCAGTGAGCCGTGCCCCAGGACGAGCGGCAAGAAACAGGCCGCCGCAGATTTGATGGGGCCACAGCTGCCGCTGACGCAGACGCCGACGTCTCTGTCGAAGCAGCCGCTGTCGCCGCCGCCGCCGCAGTCTGCAGGTGACAGGTGTGAGGTGAGCGGAGAGGTGAGTGTGAGTGGTGGCAATAAAAAGCATGTAAATGAGGCTCTGGGCTAGGCCAAGATTGAGCTCTGTCGGCTGCGGTTATATAATGTTGTGACACCTCGTCCCACGGCGTCCGCAGGTGTGTGAATGGTATTAACCCACTCCCACAGCGGGCGCGTGTCAGGAGCTTTTTGTTTGCCTTTTTTTTCCTCGGGATGCCCTGGCAGTTAATCAGAGAAATTAAGCAAAGCACTAAACCCGACAGAGTAGCGACGCGGGCAGCTCCGCCAGCTGTGCAGCCGACGCTGACGACATTGGGGCGACATCCAGCTGTGCGGCACAATGGCCAGGAATGGCCCCGGTCAGCGGGAGAGCGGAGAGCGGGAGCAGTGGCCAGTGGTAGTACCAGTAGTAGTGATTGCCCGACAATTGCGGGCCAACTGTTGGAGCAGGGCGAGAGCAAACATTCCAGAGGCGACCAGCGAGCCAGCCAGCTGATGACGAGCGGCGGCCCCCACCCGAGGCTCCACTGCCGCCGCCACCTCCACATCCACACTCACGCACGTTGCTATTGTTGCTATTATTCTTGCTGGGAAGGCTGGCGTCGCTGCCGGCGCTGCGTCTGGTGCTGGTTCTGGTGCTGGCGATGCCGCTTCTGCTGCCGGCATCGACGTAGTCATCTGCGACCTCAGCCAGCAATCAGTTGGGCGCTGGAAACGAACGCGTGCAGTTTGGATTTTCGAATTGGCCCCAAACCGAAACGGAAGCACAGGCACAGAAGCGGCAGCAGAAATCGAAATTGAAATGGAAACAGGCGGCGGCAATACTCGGGCGAAATCACAAATATTCCTGTATTCGCTGTAAAACGTGCTGCTGGCTGAAACAAAGGTCTCGTAAATTGTACCTGTGGAAACGAGCATTTTTGTTATTTGTTTTTTTTTTTTTTGGCTCGGGACAGCCAAAAATTTATGCCGTTCGTTTGTCAATAAAGAGCGAACAGCGCAAACAGACGGGAGCGCAGAGCGAACGAGCGAGCCAAAGGAAGACATCATATTGAATTTATGGTGTAGGTGCAGCGAGGTCCTCGAGGATTGCGGCGGCCGTACCCAGACGAGGTGTTCTCGACCTTGTTGTCGTCAGGGTGTGACACGGACACGGAGACGGCACACAGTTTGGCTGCGTCGGCGCCGATTTGCACGTGCCTCTTGCCTTGGCCCTCCTTGGCGCCGAGGTCCTGTCCCTTTATTGTTGTCTTACCTGGCTACAATTACCGTTATCGCTCTGTAGTCCTCGATGGCCGTGTGTGTGTGCGAGGACCAAATTGCTTTGGCCACCCGCAACGATTGAACAATTCCGGTTCCGGTGTGCATTACGTATCCGAGTTCTGAGGACCGGACTCGCCTCGCCTCGCGTCCAATATTGGGCATGATAATTGAATTTCTGTGGCGACGGCGGCGGCTGCTTTGTGAAAATCACCTAATTGGAAATTTGTTATTTGAGTTCGATGAACTGTGATGGACCAAAAGTGCCCTCGAATAGAAGAAAACAAAATTGAAAATGTCCTGTGTCAATCAAGTGAAATGTAACGAGCGCCGGCCAATTATTAAAGTATAAAAAGTGAAAAAAAAGAATAAACCAAAGCAAAATCAATCAAAATGGAAAACACAACGCTGTTCGCCGCCGAGACACTGGCCAATATATCCCTGGCCAATGTCACCCAAAGCGATGAAAATGTAACCTCCTTCTTCACGGAGGAAGAGTGGCTGGCCCTTACGGGCACACTGCCGTGGCTGGTGGGCTTCGCCTTCGGTGCCATCGCCATCACAGGATTTGTAGGCAACCTGCTGGTCATCCTGGTGGTGGTATTCAACAACAACATGCGCTCCACCACCAACCTGATGATCGTGAACCTGGCAGCGGCGGATCTACTGTTCGTGATCCTTTGCATTCCCTTCACGGCCGCCGACTACGTCACGACCTATTGGCCCTTTGGAGGATTATGGTGCCGGTGCGTCCAGTATCTAATTGTGGTGACGGCCTTCGCTTCGATCTACACGCTGGTGCTGATGTCCATCGATCGCTTCCTGGCCGTCGTCCATCCCATCCGGTCGCGAATGATGCGAACGGAAAACATCACCATGGTCGCCATAGTCACCCTCTGGGTGGTGATACTGGTCGTCTCGCTGCCTGTGGCCTTCATAAACGACTTCGCGGTAAGTGGATAACCGTGGGAGGTGGAGGGGATTCCTATTCCTATTCCTGCCTGGGCTGCCTGCTGCGCCTAAATCTGCTGCGAAGAACACGGACCAGGCAAATTTATTGCTTTCCATCATCGTCACCTCGTTAGATTCCTCGAGCCGCGCGTCAATGCTGCTGGCTTCTCTATAGATAGTCCGTCCGCCTTCTGTGCTCGAAGGTGAGGAGGCCCCTCCGGCCTCCGGCCCCCGCCTGTCCAGGCCGATCCTGATACAAATCATTAAAGTTTCGCCTTTTTATCTTGTTTTCTGTTTTGTGTTTATATTGAAAATTTCGCTCGATGCGCGGCGCCCGTTTTGTTTTTGTTACTAATTTGCTATTTTGAATTCATAAATTTTTAATTATAGAGCAGATAGCCAGCGAGAAACACTTGCCAACTGGCGCTGGCAGCCCCGCAGATCGGGTTCCGCCCACTCGCCCCTTCGGCTTCTTGGCGTTGCTCCTTACATTCGGGTTCAACTGTTGATTCCAAAGGCACGTAAATCTTTGCCAGTCATAAGTCGTAACAAGCGGCCATTATGAGAACTTTGCACTTGCAAACTTCGAGAGCGCACACTGCGTATGATAAATGTCTGGACAGGTCGTGACCTTCAAGTGTTCAACCATTCGCCCGGCACTTGAGGCTTTTATGATCGATGCGCAAAGATGTGCGAGGAACGCTTTAATTGCGGAATAATGGCCAATGCCCAAAGATCTACGCATCGGGTTTGTTTTGGCTAGGAGACGTCACTGGTCGATGATTGTTATTATTTGGATCGGAAAGCAATATATAAAGTCTTTATCATACGCTTACTTATTTTTCCCATTGTCCAAATACCTATTAAAACCTTTTAACAAGCAACAAACTACAAGAGGCTCTAATATCATTTCCCGGAATTTGGCCTTGACACAAAGTATTAATTAGCCGCTTAGGTCCTGCACTGAATCCCCATTATGCTTATTCGATTTCATCATTATGGACATCACCTAATCACGACTCAGCACTGGTTTATTTTTCCGCTAACGTCACCAAGTAACCGGGGGCGTTTTACCAGCTGTTTTCCCACAGCCACGACGGCAAATCCCACATCACACACGACCAACTTTTTATTTGTGCTATTGGCACTCGCTTTCTGTATTGTTGTTGTTTTGTTCCTTTTTGGCCAGGCAAAGTGGGGCGAAAGAGTCGCGGCTAATTAAACGTATCTCATCGCCGTCGCCTGGGGCCATGAGCTATTTTATCTATGAGATGGCCCATTGGCCTGCTCCTGCTCCTGCTTCTGATGCCCGGCGCTGTTGCTCTGGCTTCGTTATTGTAACCTAATATTTTATTAAATGGCATTTCACGCTTCGGCATTCTGTTCTGGCACGGTTTTGTGGGCCTTGTTTACGTGGGGGCGAGGCGAGTGGGACCAGTGGGCCGCATTATTGTTTGTTTATGTGTTTGCTTTGCTTTGTCTAAGGATTAAGCTGGAAACGAAACACAGCGGGCCAAATTGAATGCTCATATGTGTGCTTTGCTTTGTTATCTGGCCGTGCGTGTACAAATACACAGGGACACGCGATAAAAAGGCATAATTAAGTCATGTTTGATCAACATGTTAATTAACAGTTTGCCATTAATTATTTCCATATTACATCGCCTCTCCCCCCCACACACATGCAAATAGCGGTGGGGTGTGTGCCAATGCCATTATCTGTGTGCGAGTGCCATTATCTTTTTATTAGAAATCGATAAGTAATAATCATAAACGCAGCGGCCACATATGTCTGAATGTCTGACTGCGTAACTAGATATGAGATCTCCGGGTCATGGCTCTGATTGACAGCTGTGCGGTGGTGGGACTAGAACAAGCCTCTATCCCTCTCTCTCTGTTAACCTCTTAAAAAAAAAAGAAAACGGGAAAAACGCATTAATGGCCTGTCAAGTCTATTAAGTCTTCGGATTTGGAGAACAAGCGCGGGCAAATTAACCCATAAATCAGCGTAGGGTCTGGCGATGATTTGTCTGCTCCGTACTTTGCCGGCCTTGGGCATTTGACGCTTGCCAGATCTGAACTCGATTTGTGGGCCAACAATGGTATGGGTCAGTGTAAGGAGAACGCGGCAGCAGCGAGGCTATAAACAAACAGTTTTTGTAAGCATTTTCGGGTTCTGGGTCATTAATGGGCAGAAGACTTTTTAAATACGATTTTCCATACGCATGCAGCGATCGCGGTGGGCTGAGGGGGTTGTAAACAAAATTGTAAACAAAGGCTGCAAATATTTTTACGACACCCCAGCCAGTTTATGACCCTCCTCCTAGTCGTGTCTAGCCAATATACCAATCCAATCCCGGTCCGCCCCGCGCCCCTCGCCCCGCTCCGAATCCAAATCCAACTCCAGCTGAACCATTTGTCAGGCAAATGTCAGCAGCAGCAGCAGAGAGACGAAGTGAGATTGCGAGTTAGTTGTCGACGTCCGACGTCCAAACTATTCGTATGACAGTTTGGTTTTATTTACGACGTCTGGCTGTTGGCCGTCCGTCCCCTCCTCGCTGCCATGCAACTGTCACAGCCAACATGACGTATGCGCAATATTCACAGGAACACACATGCCATTCGCTAACCAGCTACTCCCTGTCCCTCTATCGATTTTCACAGGTAATGGCCGACGGCAATAGGAGCCTCGGCATGTGCACCTTCAAGCCGAACGACTACATAAGCCCGCGCACCTTCCAGGTGTCCTTCTTCATCAGCTCCTACCTGCTGCCGCTGATGATCATCAGCGGGCTGTACGTGCGCATGATCATGCGGCTGTGGCACCAGGGAAGCGGCGTACGCATGTCCAAGGAGTCGCAGCGGGGACGCAAGCGGGTAACCCGCCTGGTCGTGGTGGTGGTCATAGCCTTTGCCTCGCTCTGGCTGCCCATTCAGGTGAGTTGGGTCTTTGTTCTAACCTCTATTCAATTTATTTTCCGTTAAACTTTCTGCAGCTCATCCTGCTTCTCAAGTCGTTGAATGTCATCCAGATCAACAGCCTGCCGAAGGTCGTCATGCAGGTCAGTGCTCAGACACTGGCATACAGCAGCTCCTGCATCAATCCTCTGCTCTACGCCTTTCTCTCCGACAATTTCCGAAAGGCCTTCTACAAGGTGAGTGGCTGGCATATGAGTGGCCCGCTGGAGGGTCCTCCAATGCCTGGCATCTGAGTGCTTGGTCAATATATTGACGACTGCCGGCAATGCCGGTTGAAATATTTTCAATGCATTGTTTTCGCTTGCATTTTTATTTGTCATAATTTTGAGAGAGTCATCAGTAGTAGTAGTTTGCAATTGCCTCACATGGATTTATTGAGTGGCAAACAGCAAAAAAAAACCTTTGCTATGATATTCGTTTTTATTTCCCTATGTTTGGCAAAGGCCGTGCCACTATGGGCTTTCAACGTTCCCGCTCATTTCCGCTCAACCGCATTTCCATTTCGAATCCTAATGAGATTTTAAATGCGGGAGAATGTTTTCATTTCAAATCAAAATCTGAAATGCAATTAAATAATTTACGATAATAATGGACAGAGGATGAAACACGCACACGCAAAAAATAAGCGGCTAAAAAAATGTTAAAAAAAAAAGACTTGGCGCGTTTCCCCATTAATTTTCGGCGAGCAGGCGGCCGTTTTAATGAGTTAAGTGCGAAAAACGCGCATACGCCGCGTGGGCCGAGTCCAGTTTGGCTTCGCTCGCAGCATCGGCATCAAATTTATATTTACGATATAAATAGGTGAAATTTACAGAACAATTTCATCCCAGGCAGAGGCATGCCCATCAAACTGGATCAACGAGATCATCATCCGACCGTCCATCTCTATTTATATAGCCAGGCAGCAGGGCAACACAATTCCACCGACAATTCGCAGCTGCTGTGCATTAAAACAAAGAGCCCTCCTCCCTGCTCCCTTCGTTCTCGCTCTTGCTCGATGGCTCCCTCGCTCCCTGACTGGCTGGCTGGCTGGCTGGCTTGTTATGAAAAAATATTTCCCATTATTGGATGCGTGTGTGTAAAAATCTTTTGTCTTGTCCATTTAATGAAGTGCATCGAAGTAGTTTACGAGGCAGGGGAAGGAAACACGCATTATGGGAACGGAGAAATACCATCCATTGCATTCCATAATTTTCCGTTGAATTGCACAATGATTGGACTTTAAAAGTACAAGTGATTCCTTAAGGTTGGCTATTTAAAGATATGGCCAAATTAGCAACGCATTTGGGGCCAAAGGAAATTACAGGCTTTTCCTTTATTTTTTTTTTCCCCGGTCTTTTTATAGCATTGCTTGTAAATTCATTGATGGTCGTCGGCATTTTCGACATTGGCATCCGTCGCTCCCGCTCCCAATTTTTACAAAACAGAAGGCAGACGGACGGACGGCTGACAGGCTGCCCGCAGTTTTGTGCTCCTCGGCTCCCGGCTCATTCCAATTCAACTCACTTTCGGGACGCATTAATTCTTTTGGTCAGAGGCCATTTGCATAAACACAAAAAACGTTGCGGGACGCAAATCACTGGACGGACAGCCACGCCCACACCCGCACCCAGTGCAGTCCCTCAGTGGTTCTTCTGCTCTCTGGGCAGGGGGCGGTGATTTTGCTTTACTTACTTTTAATTACTTTAGGGACAAACAGACACAAACAGCTCAAGAAACAGCGGGGCGGGGCGGGACGGAGCCACAGATAGAGACACTGTACTCAATGGCATCGATGGCGGGGGCAGCCGGCGGTTCGAGTTTTACTTTCAACGTACAACATTTCCTTTCAATCATTTTGTGGCTTAATTTTAATATTTTAATTTGTTTTCGCACTGCCGTCGTCGCTGCGGTGCGTGAGTCGCGCCGTTGGTTCAGCTTCAGGTTCAGGGAAAATTCCTATTTTGCGCAAAGCTTTTGGCACTTTGCATATAAATTGTGTTCCTGGACTGGTGGTGCTGTCTTGGTTCGCCTTTCGCTAATTGATGTGTTTGTCAAGTCATTAAATTAGATTAATTACGTTAATTAAATTGCCGCGCGGTTGTTTGTATTGTTTCTTTTCCTATTGTTTCCTTCTGCCGTCAGGAGCGTGTTCGGAAAGCTTCCTTTTTTTTTGTATTTGCCGGAAACCACGTGGTCTGGAATATGTCAATCTGATTAATTGGCCAGCTGGCCGGGCCTTCTGTTTGTCGTCAAGCATTTATTCATATGTCAAATTGCTCGATTTCTTCATGTCTCCATCTATCCCTTCCCTGACCATGCTCGAACTCAAAGAGTTTTCAATCCAAACGGCTTGGCATGTGGACTATGCAGCATCAGGACGTGAGTTCAGAGAAAACTACCTTGTAGACACCAGAGTAAGACTGAGAGAATTATTGTTTTTATTTTCTTTTTAATAAATTTCTCTTTGAAATCCAGCACAACTCTGGTAAAGTTTTAAATAGTTCACATTTTATGCATGTCTGTCTAAAAGTCTAAATCAATTGGCATGAAACGAAACGTATTTTCTTTGTTTAATTTTGATTCATATTGTAGATACTATTGTTTATATTCACTTTTAAAGTCAATTCGATGCGATTAACGGCTTTAAATGCCTTCCCGCTGTTGGCCATCTGATATAATCAAATAATGATGCGAATACAGAGACAATGTGAAACGCACAGCGCACCTTGGAAGCCAAGGAAACATGACTGCCGGCGATTCGAACGCCGTAATTCAGTTCCCCAGAGCCGTGCTACCTACGGTCGGAGTTTGTCTCTATGACGAGGCACTAATCAACAATTTCAGGCAGTTCAATCAAAGCGCAAATTCATAAATCATTTATATGCAAACTCTCGCTCCTCAATCGTCCAGAATCCAATCGCAGTCCCATCTCACAGCCCCTTCCTAATGGCAGTCCCAGTTCGCAGCTCACATCTCCCAACTCCCAACTCCCAGTTCCCAGTTCAGTTCCCTGCC
The DNA here is from genome assembly GCA_008042675.1 of Drosophila seguyi. Taxonomy (NCBI): domain Eukaryota; kingdom Metazoa; phylum Arthropoda; class Insecta; order Diptera; family Drosophilidae; genus Drosophila; species Drosophila seguyi. Next base: position 25,780 of record VNJU01008125.1, read on the forward strand.
AGGCGACTGGGGCCAGTCGCTGTTTGTCTGCCAGCATTTCAACACCTCAAACCACTTTAATAATTGAATACTGAATCAAATCTAATCATTCAAATGCAAAGCGAAGCCAACAATCGCAGCCAGAGGCCTTGACAAGGGAATAGCTTTTGGGCCATTTCCCCATTTTCCTGCACAGTGACTCTGCATCACAACAAATCATTAATCAAATATTGTGGCCCGAACAGTGAACTCACCGGGCCATCACAGTACATTATATATATTTTTAGAGCTAAACTCTGCCAATTTTGCATAATTTCCTTCGTGTTCTTAGTCCCTGTCCTTCTGTTCCTGCAGGCCATCAACTGCTCCCAACGATATCAGAACTACACATCTGATTTGCCGCCTCCGCGCAAGACCTCGTGCGCCAGGACATCCACCACAGGACTCTAAGCATAATTTCCTAGAGGAAAGAGACATGATTGACCGATAGGCGATTGGAGGAGGAGTCGTCCCCATCGCGTGCGAATCTCCGTGGGCCAAGCTGGACATATACAAGTGTCCCTTAAATGGAACCAGAGGACCAGAGGACCAAAGGACCAAGGGACTGCCAGCGTTTACTGGTACAAAGTGGAACTATTATAGTGTACGCTTCTGGCTAAAATTAGATAAGTTGTTTTATATAGAAAGTACAGTTTTAGGAACTATATGATTGTCTATCAGTAATCCATAATGTTAAGCTAACACACTTTGTACTCGAGTTTATGGAGTCACCCGTAGGGTATTATTATATTATATATGGCACTCTGAACCTGTTATCGAACTTAATGTATTACAAAACCCCTTGGTCTTGGGCGTATAGTTACCGCAGTTTGTTATGTGTGGAAGCCATTAAAGAATTAACTAACTAAGCCCACACAACCATGCGTATACTTTATTTGACACGAATTCAGATGACAGCCGAAGGCCCTCAAGGCAATGGCCCAAACTTTTGCCAGACGCGTATATAGTTCTTAGGGTGTAGGCAAGCGCATCGAGCTGCTGGCGTTTAAATGGGCATTTAGTGACGCGTGAAACATGAAAGCGGAACACTTGTCGAATATTCGCGCTGCCATCGATATCGAGAGAGAAGGGAGGCAACTGCCTGCCTCCTGCCTGCTGCATTTGTGCAATCACTCGAACTCGCATTCATTTGCACAGCCACTCAGGCATTCATTTATTCTAAGGCCCCGTGCTCCGCAGCCTCTGGAGAACCAACTCGGGGTCTCCATTGGTGCGCAGCCACAGGTAAGTCAACCAGGAATGCAAATTTTTGTTCTCTGAATTTGATTTTTAAATGTACATATTTTAAACTATTTAGAAGGGATCGTAACACTGATCATTTTAGGAATAAACTCTTTTTATAAGGAAACTAACTTCTGAAAACCATTAATGTTAAACTACTGAAGTTTGCAAGGAATCGAATTGAAAAATTATCATAACTTGGTTGAAAATTCAGTAATTTCACTTTGGAAAGCTTTTCTGTGCTAGTTTTTATTAGGTTAATAAGTCTGTATACTTATTTTGAAAATTCTAAAATGTGAAATTTTTGTTCAATTTTTTGTCAAATTTATTGATGAAACCCCTTACAAAATTTTGAAAAAATTAAAAAAAAAATTTTTTCTGTCGAACATGTCTAGTTCGAATTGGCTGTTAATGCTGATCAAAAATATATATGATACATAGAGTCGGAAATGATTCTAACGCTGGGTTTCACACGTTTTACTGAAATATAATACCCGGAAAGGGTTTAATAAGGACTCTTGTTTTATTTAGATACATAAATAAAATTTAAAGAAATTGTGAACTCGACATCACTGTCATCAGACTTTAGTGAAATGACTCCTCGTGAGGTATGTGCTTCAGCAATGACTTTGGCAGCAGCCAACAACATCTGAACCTCATCTTCAATAGGTACACTGTCTCGTCTGATTCTTTACCTTTTTGTTATCACATTTGCATCTATCCTATCTCTGTCTACAGTTATTGCTTCTGTGACACTCTTGTTCATTTTAACACTAAAACCCACGCCCAATTTCCCTGAGCCCGCCGGTCACAGAGTGTGTTAAGGTGGACAACGCTCATTGTTATAAGGCTCAAGATGCTGATTGCATTTCGCTCAGCGCTGGTGACTGACCCGAATTAATTATGCGGTGTCCATCTCGCGGATCCATCTCATCCAGGCGGCGAACGAACAGGCGGCGTGCGAGCATTGGCTGAAACACTGCCGCCAAGTGGAGCCACCACGCGCACTTTTGCATAATTTATTCAATTTTAATAAGCGGGCCCCGTCGCCTAGTGTCGAGGCGTTGCTTTTTACACCAGGTAACGTAATTAATGCGTATCAGTCGCTGACAGGTTCCTCTTCGGCTCGTTGGCAATGTAATCAAAATTTCAAATGAGCTTCAAGGAGGCTCAAGATGGCGACAGAGAATGCGGGGCCTGCCTCGAATTGGCCTGCAAAATGAGGCGGGAAAATCAATGGATCGATTCGAGTTGGTTGCGATGAGCAGGAAGTCGGCGAAATAAAGCTAAAGGCAACTATTGGCGCCATAAAAGCGCACGCTTCGCTGGCCAAACTTGCCTGGCTTTTCCCTCGTCTCCTTGGCGCTGCCTCACGTCCCAGGCAAGGATAAAGCATTTCCACGCCAAGCAAATAGCCAAACAATAACGCCAAAGCCGAGAACAACAGCGGCAACTACAGCGACATTATCATAATAACAATAATCATAACTGTGAGTGTAACAGTTGTCCTTCCCGCTTAAAGCCATCCGAGTATTATGAAATGGCGGCACATACCGTTATGTGGGCGTGCAGGAATGGAATGGAAAAGGAACAGGAAACGGAAGCAGCACTACTGACCTAGTCCTAGGCCCTAAGAGAGAGCACGCGGCTTAAGAGAGAGTGTGGCCATAGAAAGAGAACGACTCCGAATCGTGGTGACTTTGGGGTTAGCAGCAACAGAGAGCCGGGAAACGAATGACAGAGAAACGCACTCCAACTTACGGCTCCATGTGTTCCATGTTCTCTCCGTTTCCCTGCTGTGGCATCCTTTCATGGCTTGGCCACCGGGGCGTATACTTGATACCTGCGCTCGGTCCACTCACTTGCCACCGAATAATCCATGAGCGGTGGTGGAGGGAAGGCAAGTGTGGGACAATCTGTGCCCGAGCCCGTTTTGGCCAAATGAAGCGTAACCAAATGCTGATAGCCGAAATGTTGCAGTTTATGGCCCAGGCGGCGGCAAGAAGTGGCCAAATTGCCTCTTGGCCTGCCTCGGCTATGGCGACAATGAGCACATTGTCTTGACACTGAATATCAGTGGAGGAGGAGCAGCGGCGAAGAGCAGAAGGAGACACAGAGGCACGCCCACGATTGCATAATGCGGTCGCGCGCCAAATAGCAGAAAAACAACTTTGAACAGCTTTGCAGTTCATTTCAGTGTGTGTGCTGCAACTTCCTTCTTTTTCGCCGGCTTTTTGTCGCTTCGCGTTGAACTGGCAAATTTCCGGCAAGCTTTGCATGCACACAAAGCCACCTTCCGTCCCTGTCGGGTGCACACACCCGGGCACAGCACAACCCAAAGCACGCCATACACATGCCAGCACACACTCGAATTGAAAGTTTATCTGTCAAATTCGGCATACAAACACACGCAGCCGACAAAAGGTAACGCACCAAACGGATCTTCATACACTGTAGATGAGGTATATTCCAACTCTAAGGTTTCTTTATAAAAACATCTTGGAAATGTAATCTATAAACAAAAGATACTGCCTCAGGTTTAAGAACTAAATCTGGAATACTTAAAAGAGTAAATAAGTAACCTCCTCAACTAACAGCTCTTAATCAAAAATAATCCTTAGGGATTACTCCTGTAATACGGCTCAAAAGTTCATTAAGTAGTAGTCTCTTCACCAAACCACATCTCCATAATCTACCAATGACTGCACTTAATAAGCTTGTAGCATACCAATATTTTATTAAAACAAAGCCAGACCTTTGCATAATTTCCAGGGCATTTGCTATTCAAGTAAAACCCAGTTATCAGAACTACTTTTTTTTCCAGTTCAGCACTTCTTCGATAGTTCGAGGAAGAAACATTTTGTCAACTTTAATGCGCTTTGTTGTTAAGACGGCAAAACGAGAAGAACGCACAAGAGCCCCGTTACATGTGCCAGCGCAGGTAAAAGCGCAAAAGTTCGAACCGATTTGCATATAGTTCGGTAATCCAAAAACGAATTTCTCGGTTAGTTGGCAAAGTAGTTGGCCCGGCTTTTATGCATTTTAAAAATCAGATATCGGAGCAGCTCCCCATGCCCTTAAATGATACTCTTCAAGGGAATGTGTTTAGTTTGTGATTTTATTTCGCTAAACAATATGGTTGTTACATTGATTACAATACAAAAGTGGGTAAAATAAGGTTAGAGGTTGCGTAATGGAATTTTTAAGTAATTTTGATTAGGAATTAGCTGGCAATTGGTTAAGCCGCTAAATGTTCACCAGCGTCTTTTGGCGAGGTTCGTTACCCTTTTTGCCTAGCAAGCAGCGTCGTCCTAATAAATAAATGATAAACTTTACCAAAAACTGACAAGAACATAATTTCCGCGAGCGTCCGTTGCGCGTCTCCTGGTCCTTGTCGAAAGCCATGGGAATTAATTGCGGGTCGCTCTCCTGCTGGTGGCCTCGTTAAACTTTCGACCAGATTGGGGAAGTCGGGGTGGCGGCGTACATTCGTTTGCAATAATTTAAATATTAGTTACACATAATGTAAAGCATAAATTAATTTCGAATTCGCCAACTATTAAAAAACTTTTCGTTCTCTTTCGCCGCGAAGAAGGGCCGCATGTCCGGCATCCGCTCAAACTTTCTCCACAGCTCGGGGCAATTAGTTATTCACGCTTGCGCTTGTCTTTGGAGCAAGTTTTGCTCCTGCCTAGGACCCCATCCCTTCGCCATTTCTGCAATTGGAATTAAACGTAAGATAAATATCCGCTCTCGGCGAGCACTCCAATGATTATATGTTATCGTCATCGCCATTGCTATCACTATCACTATCGCTTTCGCATAGCTGCCGCAGGCTGAGAGGCTCACAGGCTCTGCAGCATCCTGCCGTAGACTTGACTCCGCTCGAAGCTGGTGAAGGCCTCGCGGAAGCGCTCCCGCTGCTCGCCACTCAATTTCGCATGGAAATCTTGTGCAGCTGTCACGAACAATGCAATTTCGTGTTGACCCAATTTTCGGTCCGTCGCCGATGCCGCCGTGCCTGTTGTCGCCGAGCTGGCCGCCCCGATGCCGAGCACCAGCGGAAATAGTTTAATCAAATGCAGATTTATGGAGGCGGATAAAAAGATGACGCTGAGACCCCAGACACCTTGCTGCTCCGGCTGGGCCAGGAACGTTGGCAGTGTGCAGATCAGCCAGTCCTGGAGCATCTGCAGGTACGACGAGTCGATGGCGGAGCGAAAGACCTGCGGAGCGGAGATGGGGCGAGAGAAGGGCGGAGAACGGGTTAGTGAGTGGCTCACTGGCTGGCAACGAAATGCTTAAATAAAAGCCAGGCCATGCCGGCAATACGGAAATTAAATTTTATTGCGCTGCTCCAAGAGGTGCGTTCTTGGGGGGTCACAAAAGTCGGCAGCATACTTTGTGGCAGAAAGTTGGCTAATGAAATTCCGCAGCTTGGGAATCCGGCCCGCACCGGCGGGGCCGCCTGCAAATGACAGTGCAAATTGTGGCGCTTGGGGATCCGGGTAAGAGGTTCCAGCTTCCAGCCTCCAGCTTTCAATGCTCAATCCCTGGGTGAGTGCCGGGCTTGGTTTTATTAATTTCCATGCACGCTCCGCACCCATCGGCTAACCTTGAACTTAATGAAAACATTTTATGGCACCACAGTGGTCGGTCGCAGTCGGAGGTGGCAACGGTCCTGGTTCACATTGACCCACATACTCGTCGTCCCGGCAGTCGCACCTGCCGCTGGACAGGGGCCAAGCGGTAGCCATGAATTCCATTAATTTTCAAGCTGCCAAAAATTCCACAGACGCACACGCACACATGTGGTGGTGGGCCTGTTTCCGAAGGAAGTTGGCAGTTGGCAGATGGCAGCTGGCAGCTGGCGGCAAGTATTTTACCCTTTCGACTTGCGGCCAGGCCAAACATTAGCGCTGCATTGGCCCCATTCCGTTCCGGTCTCTAGGCACAGGACGGCGAAGGATTTCGGGGGCTGGGGACATGAACCTGGACTCGTAAAATGAACCCTACACATGAATTCATTCAGAGCCACGCACGGCTGCCTGCAGGGCAGTGGACAGCGTCTTTACCTTTACCTTTACCTTTACTTTGCTAGATCTTTTTGGCTACCACTCACCTGATACACAATCATGGCAATAACATCGCCGTGCGGTTGATTTATGGCCAGAAACTCCTTTATGACCTTCGTCAATATTTCATTCGGTGGCACTAAATCACGAATAATTTGGCACAGCACTTGTCCATAAATCCAGGCGGCATCTCGAGTCGATGATTTAATACAATGCAAAAGTATATCGACTTTGTCGTTTTGCTGGGCGATTATCTCCGGATCGTCCTGGACAATGCCGTTCGACAGCTCCGTGTTTTCCAGCTGGGCAGCAGAACCTGCAGGTAAAGGGACCAGACAATGTGTAAGTCACCGAAAAATTGCACAAGCTAGCAGCGGGACGGTTGAGAAAGTGAAACTTTCTAATTAACAAAGCAGCCTTCAAGGCACATGCCGATGGCCATTATTCACATGCTTGTGGTCCTTCACACGCCACCGCTGACACTGCCTGCCCTTCTCCGCCACCTCACCCTAGTCTTCCCGAGTCTCGTCTTTCTCGTTTCCTCTTCCTGGTAACGAGCGGCGAATCCCCAGGACACACACGTCCATAAATTTGCATTTAAATTTTATGGATTTTTCGGTAGCTCGACGCTTTGAGTTAAACTTTCTCCCATGACCATCAAATTGAAAACTAAACAAAAAAAAAGAACTGAAGCAGCTCTGGAGCAATGCTGGCCACGACCATAGATTAGTGTTGTTCGATTAAATTCGCCCGGGGGGGTAGGTCACTAAATAAATGTGCGTACCTTCTTCTCGGCCAGGTGAAAAATGATGGCAACCGGCGAGAACGCTGAAAGCCGCAGTTCTGGCTGCTTAGTGTGGTTTAGCGGCATCGAATTATTTACAATGCGAGCGAGCGATTCACCTTCCTTCGTACCCCTTGAAGGCACAGCCCACATCCCTTAACCCCGCCGAGCGCCGCCTTTTGGCCGCGCCAACTTTGGCTTTGGCCTTTGTTTTGCAGCTTAACATTGTTGGTCGTGGCTGTTGGCCTGCGGGCAGCTTGTTTGGCTGGCTGTTGCCAATTTTGGCATTGTTGTTGCTGCTAGCTTTGAATGGAGATGGGATGAAGTATAGTCAAATATGGAGGCTGCACAGCGTGGGGGTTTGGCGGCATCGCCCGGCGCCTGGCCACAATTATGTGCGCCACAATTGCCGCAGGCAATGCACGGCGAAAATAAGAAAACCAAACAAAACTCTAAAATTCGTTAAGCAAAAGAGTGGTGGTGAAAAAAAAAGAAGTATTGAAGAGAAGAGCGAACACAGTAGCCAGCATGAATCAAGATGAGAAGGCGATTATTAACACGAATCTGAAATACCCATTTATTATTTCCTGATAATAAAAAAGCAAAAGTCTAGTTATTCTATGGTTTGATTATTTTACAAGTAAATAAATAAGTATCCAGTATATACATTGAGAGGCGTCGCTGTCTTCCGGTTTTGAACACTTTTCCCTAACCGACTGACCAATATGACCGCAAATATTTATTATTGCGTTTTCCAACTTTGAGGGGAGAACATATAAACGCTTTTTTCGACTTTCCCTGCTCTGCTGTTTCGCTGTTTTTATTAAGCTTTGCTACTGGTCCGTTTTTGCCTTTTTTTCCATTGCCTCTTGCTGGGCAACCTGTATTGTCTTCGGCGAGGCGGTCTTTTGTTTATTTTCTCATGGAGCCCCCACAACTCTTAAAAAAAAAAGCAGCAAGCAAGCGGAAAAAAAGGGGAAAAAAAAGCGGACCCAGCAATGGCCAAATTCCGCCAGGATGCGTCCGTTAGTTGGGACCCCCAACCCGGATCCAGTCCCGCTTTGCGTATACGAGATTTGTGTGTTCGCAGGGCCCGAAATCGAGGCAGTTGCCGCCATTTAGTGGGCGAAGCAAGCATCGCGAATGGGCTGCTACACAAACATTGACATTTCTCAAAGGATTTGCGAGCTGTGGCCATGGCGAACGGGGGACTCAGCAGTCGGCAATCCTGCGCCGCTGACAAAGTGCACGGCAAACACGCAAGGCACCGCCAACGCACTTTCAACTACGCATGCATCCTGCCGCGACCATTCCACGACATATTTGTGGAACGACTTGCATAATTTCTGGCCAGGAATGGCCCAGCACAGCAGGTAGGCAACACCTCCCTGTACACACATATCCCTGCACTCCCAGCCAGAGCCGGTAAGCGCAAGGAAAATCGAAGGGAAAACTCTCTCTCTCTCTCTGTTTTTGCTAGCCTTAAAATGGTTGACGGCTGTTTTTTCTCATGTCTAAAGAGAATCTGTTGGAAAACGAAGTGGAGCAAAGGGAATCGATTGGCTTAGCTTTTGAAATGAGAAACGAGACTGAGCGGATTACGATTGACCCGTATCGAGGCGATTTTCATATGCACCTGAGCATGTCGGCCTAAACAACAGTCATGGCTAATGCACTAAACAAGGATGAGCACTCGTGTTGCCTAAGCTGCCCTAATGCCAGGACAACTGGATATCTTACAGTAGTCCTCTCAAGTAAGTTATGTGAATTGAGGAGACTTTAACCTGCTAATAAGAGTAGTTGTAACACTTGGTTTTTAGGCAAGGCAGACTACTATTTAGCATTAAAAAAATACAAACTTTTGCACCCGAAATCCGACAAACTAACAATTTAGCATAAGGGAAATTAGCACATGACAGGAGCTGGCGGCTGTGACAGTGGAAACGATAATAATTGTCCTGGAATTGCGCTAATAATGGCAACAGGGATAATTGCTGGCCAGCGGCAGTCGAGATACGCGTCGAGAGCAGCATCGGGAGCAGCGGGAAAACCAGGAGCAACAGTCGGCCGGCGACAGCAATTAGCCTTTCGCTGGCAAGGGCACAGAATGGCAGTGCATTCATGGCCATAATGATCAGCGCCAAACTGTTGACCCGCAAAACACACAAAGTGCGCCACGGCCAGCTCTAGCGAACGCATTTAAAATCTGACATCGGACATTGCACACAGAACGCAGGACACCGGACACGGGACAAAGGGTGGGGACGTGGCAGCATCCAAATAAAGGATATTGGGCGCGTAAAGAGAATATAGTACACTTGGCCGGAGTGCCGACTAATGTCGTCCTGTCAGGGGGGAGTCTCTTTAAACTTCTGTGTGTGTGTGCTCCTCTTGTATATGAAATTGGGAATTTCAGCCCGCCATTTCCATTTTCACAACCCCCAAAACGCACCCAATTGTCTCTCTGTCTCGCCCCTAGTCCTTATATTCCTCTACCAGGATCTCCCTTCGTCCTTTCTGCAATTTTCTTATAACAACAGGAACCCATTCGCGGCCCATGCGGCATTAAATGAAATTACAAAATATTTCTGCTACCCCTAGACTGCCTTTGCGTTTCGTTCGTGGGGTCTCCCCTATTTGATCTTGGTATTATTTTTGTTATTTCCTTTGTGCCCCGAGTATTGAATACTCCTCCAATACTCGAATACTCACCCACATACATGCAGGACAAAAGCAATTTCAATGCCGGAATCGAAAATTTCTCATTTTCCATTTTCAGCAATTCGAGTGCAAGTTTTTCAATTTTATGTCGCATCTGCGGTGTGACCACGACTCCGACTCCGGCCTCGGTTCCTGCTGCTGCTCCAGCTCCAATTCCAACTCCGGCGGCTGCCGGCTCCCTTCCAGTAGGCTGGGCGCCACGCAAAGGCACTCCACTATTGACCACCATGCGCTCCAGGCCCTGGGCAGAGACAAAGAGATAAATAAATACAATAAGCAATATATATTCGCGGAGCTGTGGAGGGGCGGAGCTGGGGGCGAAGGACATCGCATAGAAATAGCTGGGCGGCGGCGGCTCTCGATTCGCTTTTGAATTTTTATCATTGCATACTTAAGTGGGTTTTTCAGTAATGGCCACGCTAATTGAGTGGCAAATTGTTATTGTTATGGCCGCTGTTGTCGCTGCGCGCCATTGCGCTTTCTCCCGCTTATTCCATCGCTGCCTCCTCCATTGGCTGTGATTCGGATCCCGACTGCGGCCATCAAAGCAAAAGGCAGGCAACAACAAGGACATGGCCAGCAAGAACAACAGGCACAACAACAGCCACAGCGAAAGCAACAAAACGGCACAATTGAATTGCGTGCAAATTTCATAAATTGCTTAAAAAGTCGAATTTAATTTTCGTCCGAACATCGTCCGGAAGTATGCAGTGCAAAAACAGTTTTTAATTACTTGCCGCGCTCGCTCGTCGTACTCGTAAACTGCAATTAAAATCTCAGCTCTATATTAAATGCCGGCAAATTACGCCCGCCAATTGAGGAATTTCTTTATACTATACTATATATAGCATATATAGCATATAGTATGGCATACTTGGTCATAGCGAACGCATCGTTTAAGCGCACACAACCCTCTCTGCAACCCTTTTCATTTTGGCAACGGGCTGCAATTGACCCGCGACACGTGCGAGTTCAGGTCTGGCCAATAAACATTTCGGCTTTTGCTTCCCTGCTGCTGCCATTCGTTTTTTTTTTTTTTGGCAGCAACTCCTTCAGTTATGACAGCGGCGGTTCTGGTTCGGGTTCTGGGGCTTTTTCTGTTCGAGGTTTTGGCGGGGTTTGCCGCCGGCATGACAGCTCGGTCCGCTTTGAAAATTGTCAATCAAAAAACCAATTAAGCGCAACATGGGCAGCCAACCCCCATGGGCTAAGCCCAGCAAGTCACGGCCAGAGGGGCCAGAGCTCCGGGCTAGGATCTAGGAGCCCCGCGGAGGATGGGCAACAGATTGCCCGGCGTTTACTCCCGTCAATGGAAGGCGGCGGGTGGCCAGGCAGATTGGCTGACAGTTAGTAAGTGGCCTGATGGCGGCTAGACAAGGCTGACAAGCATTTAAGTGGCATGCTAAGTCACTGCGCTGCGCTCTGTTCCCTCCCTCCGTGGCGGTACTCACATGCAGAACGCAGAGATACAGCTCCTCGTCGGCGGTCGTCTTCAGCAAATTGCTGGCCGCAATGACTGCATTTGACAACAGATGACATTGCGGCACGAATTTCGATGTCCACTCGATCAGGCTGTAATTGAGCGTCCAGACCAGCTTGGTGTGCTCCACGCTGAACTGCAGGGGGCTGAAAGGAGAGACCAGAACGAGGGATAAGTTCAGCGGGTGAAATGTAAAGCGATAGCCTTGATGCACACGGAGCAGCTGCCCGCGGGCATACTTCCATCTAAATTAATTAGAAGTCTGCTGACCGCAGCATTGCATTCGCCGAGCCCCACCCGATGGCCAGGAATTCCAGCACAGCCCCACCCTCCTCCCCCTTATTGGTTTTGGCGCGTAAAATTACAAAATAATTAGCTCGGACGAGGGCTCACGTTAGCCTGGCCTGCTCGCTGATTAGTTGCCGTGGTCGCTGCCTGCGAATCGGCGGGGCCATCCATTGATTTTATGGCCAGCAACCCTGGAGTTGCAATTTTCGCTGAGGTTTCAGCACACGCTGCGTTTGCCGAATAAACGTTGTGTGGGAATTTGAGTTATTTCTTTCAAGGTTGCACCACATCGAAGTTGAAATTTAAATCTTGGCGCGTTTTCAGGACTTGTCAGGGGGCAACGCAAAACAAACTTTCGGCGCGGTCGAAGCGCAGCATATGAAATTCCATCAAAAGCCGCAAACGAGGAGGAGCAGCTGCTCAGCCAATAATTAGAATTCGGTGGCGAGCGCAAACAACAGCACAACACCATAGTACCATTGATCAGGGCCGGGAGTGCTGCGGGTGCTCTTGACTTTGGAAAATCTATCGAAAGCAGAGCAGCCGAGCAAAGTTTCAATGGCCATGGTTCATCGATGTTCTGCACGTTGTCGAGTTAGAGCAACTTCCTCTGCTGGCATATCCCTTACAGAGCGGGCAGGAGGGCCTGGCTGCTTCCGGCGCAGTCCTTGAAAACTTTTTGATAACACCCTAAACACAGCAAGGTGGAAGTAGAAACAGAAGCACCATCACCAGCACCAGCACCAGCACCATCACCGCATCAGACCACAGAGCCCAGATGCCGATGAGACGAGGTAACTAATGCGAAATGAGAACTTTTGCCATTAGTGAGTGGATCTGTGGAGCAGATACAGACATGGCAGGAGCAGCGTGAGCCCAGCCAGATAGGACACTGCTCCAGGCCAAGTTGATGAGCTTCAATTCAAGATGGTACCAGGTATAGCTCTCGGAGCTTTCGAGTATATTCGACTTTCCGTCTACCAACGCATCGAAAATAACCAGCAGCTGGATGAGAGCATATTAATTGCGTAGTGAGGCAAATTATGTTCGACAGAACATCCTGATTGCAGGCCTAGGACACTCACCTCTCATCAATGATGCCATGGCGATTGATGTAGCCCACAATTAGGGCTCGCAACAATGTCAGCTCCTCGCTCATCCTGCCCATTGTCGTGTTGGTCTTGCTGCAGCACTCCAGCAGGCAGAGCAGCCCCTGCAACGTGGCGATGCGTATGAAGCCGTGCGTGCTCTTCAAGTAGACGTTGCCAATCAGGGAGCACAGCGCCTGCAGTTCGCCCAGGCTGGGTATGAGTAGGGCCTGGCTGCGGCACAGTAAGTAGATTATGTGCTGTAGAATGCAGAGAACATTAGCATCGAAAACAATAGAAAATGGGCAGGAAATACACTGAAAGCTGGCCAAAACCGAAGGTGATTTAAACATTATTTGAGACTATAAAATAATATATACATTTCACTTCACTTTTTTTTTAATAATGATAATGATTTCAATTTATAAATAATGTAAAATAATATTCCTTTAACTAGACTCACCTGATGTGAAATCGTATCATCCATGGCCACCTGCTCCTGCAGTTTAAGGCAGCGCTCTTTAATCCACTTGATGTGGTCGCGACTTTCGCAGATTTCGCAAAACTTTACCAAATTGGGCAGCACTAGAATGTGATTCAGCTGTCGGTCCAAAAATAGAAAGAGGGGCCAGAAATTGCGAAAGAGTTATGGCAAGTTGGAGCAGCAAATTAAATCAGTGCCAAATCACACGAGTCACGCCGCCAGCCCCCCAAGGATCGCTCATACGCACTGGCTGCCCTGACAGTCTGACTGCCTGCCTGCCTCGTAATGTCCGCCGAGCAGCTTGCATAATCAAATTACACTCGGCGGCAAATGCACGGCCTGTGACGAGTGCAGGCAATGCCCGGAACGTGACAGTCGCAAAAGTTTGACAGGCAACCGAACTTGCCCGCGGACTCACCTCGATCATCTGCTGCAGTACGTCAAAGACCAGCTGCGTGCTGCTGCGAAAGTCAATTCCCGACAGCTGCGTAAAATGGCGATAGTTGCGCATTGCCATGTCAGGCACATCCGATTCGCAGGACTGCTTAATGTCCGCCGTGGAAGTTGCCTCCTCGCCCATGCCCAAGCCCATGCCCATGCCCGCGCCCGCTCCCGCATGGGCCTCCATCTGGGCCCAGCTGAAATTGAGATCGTATTGATTGGCCGCAAAGGTGCGTGTGCCAATCACATTGTCGTGGGCCAGCTGCCGCTCCAGATTGGGCTGATAGAAGACACAGCACGCGTCCACCAGCAGCTGCACCTTGTGCAGTTTCTTCAGGCTGCGAAGGCAATAAAAAACGAGTTCAAAACTGATGGATGTATGGGAAAAACGTCGGGTTGTTCGGGGCGATAAGGCGGACCCCCTGCTAAATGGCGTATACGCACTGTTGGCACTGATGGGAAAACTACACACACATATTTGCTTGTAATTAAAAACAAATTTATAAAGTCAACAACGGGGGCAAGTATTTGCCAGAGAGTCTCGTGTTACCCAGCAGCAGCAGCAGCAGCATCGTATATAAAAGCAATCTCTGGTCAGCTAATTCGGAAAATATGTGTGTTCCACAAATTTCCTAGGGGTTGTCAACAGAGCTCTTGATATTTCAGCTTCGTGCGGGGCTTGGCTTTTTCTGCTGGCAATTGAATCGCGTCGACCACGAGACATGAAAAAAGAGTTTGGCACACTCGTTAACTTTTAAAATTGTTTTCATAATTCATGTGCTCACGTCACGGCATATATGTATGTATGCAATATCGTGGTCGCTCCGACAAAGACTTTTTGTCGCTTTTAATTAAAAGCGCAGACATTGTAAAAGCATCCGAAAACTTGTTCACCAAATTGTTTTTGGCCGCTCCCATGTTAACAAATTAGTTGTGCATTTAAAGTTGAAGGTTTTTTACGGACGGACCAAGGGATAAGGGGGCGGGGGGGCGTTATAATATGAGCACAACAAAATCAGGACCTACACGCTCATTCACAGACTCAACTTTTGCCGTTCGCATTTAATTTGTACTTTTTGCCATTTACACATTAAAAACTTTTCCCACTGCGCTCTGAATTTTAATTTTCATAAATTTCTGCCTGGCTGTTGTGTGGCACCAACAACCACTCTATCCAGGGGAGCAGCACCGAGCAAATGGGAATGGGAACGGGAACGGGAACGGGAACTGGTACTCACCTAATGCTGTCACAAGTGATGCGCTGCCAGCGAGTCGTGTGATGGAACTGTCCATTGGCCTGGCCCACAATGGGAAAAGTTTTGTACGTCATTAAAAGTTCGAGGATGGCCTGCAGGCAGACCTGCTTGATCTGGAACTGCTCCTGCTGATCGACCATGTGCTCGTCGTACAGCTGATTGATCAGCAGCAGGCAGGTCATGAAGTATTCCTCGAATTGCTGCCGGGTGGTGAAGCCGAAGATGGAGAGCCTGCAACCGAGAATGGACGAGAGTGACTACAAGTGTCAATTTAATTACCGGAAGCAGGGCGTAAGAATGTGTGTGCATGTGTATGTAATTAATTGGAAATTGAAATTTCTGCATAAAATGTTTTCAGCAAATGCTTGAAATTTTAATTCAATTAGTCCGGCCTCTTGAAATATTTAAAATATGCAATATACATGTGTAGGTATGTTGACTGCGAGGAGGCCTAAAATGTCAATTAGTCTTCGATTACTTTAGGCAGCAGCCAGTGATGCAGCAGCAGCAGCTCCATCCATCGGAGCCCGGGGGGTGCTCCGATGCTGCTGTGCATCGTGGTGGTTTCTGTGCAATTAGCAACAATGTTTCTGAAGCTAAAGGCAGCCGTCCGCATCCGCATCCGCATCCGCATCCCACATCCTGATCCGTATCCCTGCATGACGTGCCTTTTGTTGGCAGCCATCTGCAACACGCACACATGCATTTATCTCACTTTGCTGCTCATAATTTGTTTATATCGCTCGCTGCCTCGACGGCGGTTCTTCCTGCCGTGCTGTCTTTTAGCCAGCTCTTAGCCCCCAAACCGGCGGCTTTTAGCCCAAAACCCCCTTTGGCAAAAATGCATGTCTATGCTGATGCCGTCGCCATTGCCGTTGCTGTTGCTGTTGGTGATGCTGATGCTGATCCTGTACAGAGTTTCGTCTAATAGAGTTGTTGATGTTCCGCTCCGTCAGCCCTTTGGGGGATTTTGTCGTTATCATCCTCGCAGCCTTCCTCGCCGCGCTGAGCTGCTTGCCAGCATCCCTGCTGATGTGGTTTTGATGTTTGCGCTCTTGTCGGTCCGCCAACAGCCAAAAATGGATTGGCTCAGTGGCGCGGTCCGGGGCGCTAAAGTGCGAGAGTGCGAGAGTGCCGGCGTGTTTGGAGTTCGGGTGCTGCAAGTATGCATACTTTGCGGGAAGTCAAGTTTCGGGCCATGGACATCTCTAGCCGTGTACAATTATTCCGCCCAATTCCTGGCTGATGACGATTCAGCATCAGCTTTCGGCTGACAGCGTAATGATGACGACTGCCATCGAAACAATGGAACAGCAATGGCCATGCCAGCAGCGGGCCGGGGAGCCTGTCAAGTGACAAGGACGAGGCAAACAAGCCAAGGACAATGACGATGACAATGAAGTCTTACGGCTCGCACTCCTACATACATACATATGTACATGTGTCTGTGTGGCAGTTTGCGTGCTTGTGTTTGTAATAGAACAACAGGATGTTGATGTTTCCAGTTGCGGTTTAGCCATAGTCGTTGCCGTCGCAGTCCTCATCATCGCTCCATGTAGCTGCCATGCGCTCGTCAACGCTGTCAGAGCATTGTCAGCAACTTTGTTGTTGTTGTTGTTGTTGTTGCCGGACACAATGACAACGACAGGAGCGACACCAAGAGCAGTGGGAGGAGCATGAGGAGCAGCAGCAAACACAATGCATCAGAGCCTGGCCAGTTGATAAGGGAAGCGACAGTTGACCAGTCGGACAATGGGGGCGCCTACGGGCAAGGTGACGAAATCATAACCCGACTGGTTTAACACGGGACCTCGAAAATAAGCCGATTTAATTAGGCAGATTTTGGATATTCCTCTGAATTAGCTCTATTGGGAGAAGGTTTATGTGAGGAATGTATATTTAAGTAGGAATGAAGCTGTTCACTAACAGTGAGGTAGGTAATAGGTATACAAATATTTACTTCAATCCAAATTAATCGAATGAGAGCTGCCTTAAAATTTAAATACTCTACTTGTAGACTCTCCTTCTCACAACTCACCGCTTGACAAATTGTCGCAGGATATCCACATCGCTCAGGCTGTCCACGGGAATGGTGGGCAACTTGCCATCGGCCTGTTGCTTCTGCTGCTGCTGCTGCTGCTGCTCCTCTGGCTGCTGGATAAGCTCGGGCGGAGTCACCGCGTAGGCATAAAAGTGGTGTGTGCGTAGCAGCGAAGTACCAATGGAGGCCACCAGCGACTGGAGGAGAGAGAACAGGAAGGGGACTGCTGGGTCAGACTGACAAATGACCAGGCCCAGTGTCACTTACCAACGGTACTTGGACGTGGGCCAGTTCCTGGCCAACAAACTGCAGACGAGCATCCTCGCCGCCTGCCAAGACCCTGCCGCTCTCCAGGGACTCGATATCAATTTGCGTTTCAATCAATTTGGCCAGGAAAATCGCCTGCGGCGCTGGTCCACCTCTGTCCAGGCGGTGCCGTTGATAGAATATGCTGTCCTGCAGAATGCACTGAGCCACCGAGGCCAGTAGCTCGAGCAGCTCGCACCGCAGTCCGGCATCCGAACTGGTATTTAACTCCCTCCAGACGCGCGGTTGCAGCAGCAGTGTATCCACGGTGGCCAGCAGCACGCCGAGGGCGTCTTGTTCCGAGTCCTGTCGTGTTGGCTTGGCCAAAATCTGTTTGGCCGAACCGGTCAGCCAGCCGAGGTAGGCCATCAACTGTGGCAGATGCTCCTGGCGCAGCAGGTGTTCGCCCACGAACTTCTCCATCAGCCGAGCATCTATGTAAATGAGCGCCGTGTTCTCCACATTCCGTATAGAGGCCATCAACGAGGCCACCGCCCGGGCCACATCCAGTTCGACGACGGTGGGTGGTGCTTGGAATTCGGAGGCCGTTATCGAAACCACTTTTGCCAGGAGCAAGGAGCAGGATACTCGCGCCAGCGGCGGCGGTTGCATGTAGTTGATGTGCGGTGCATGCTGGATGCACTTCTGCTGAAAGTCCGACAGCATGGCGGCCAGGGAGCCCGTGATGGCGTGGCGCAGTAGCCGCGCCTCCTGCTCGGCCCCCAGGCTCCGGAGCAGGCGGGTAAGCTTTGGCTCCGACGGGATCTCCAGGAGGAGTAGCATCAGTTGCTTCTGCTGCTGCGGAGCATCCGCGTGTTGGGTGGCGAACTTGATTAGCTGGCAGTCGTCAAAGGAGGAGAATTGGAAAGTGGATGTGGAAGTGGAAGTGGAAGAGGAAAAAACAACAAATTAGCTGTGGCAGTGCCATAATGACCAAGTGCTTGTCCCATTTACCTGCGTAAAGAGCCAGTTCTCATCAATTATGCGCGACGGCGTTGCAGTCTCATTGTCCTGGCGGCACTCCAAGTCCTTTAGCCTGCGATGCGGAGCAATGAAACATAAATAAAAGCATCAAGGGATAATGAGAGTCTGCTGATCCGAACTTGGAGCACTCTTCGGCTTGCTTTTAGTGGGTACTCGGGTTTCAAGGAAAGGGAGCAACATTCAGAAGGGTGCGTCGATATGGAACCTTTGCTTTTATAGTATTTCAATTTCATGTTTAATTCTTCGACTTATTCAGAAGATTTTGCATCCTTGCAAAGTGACCAACCCTAACTTCAATTTATGTAATCATCTGAATATAAATTGCAATTGCTTTCGATGAATAATTGCCAGGGTATTACTTACAGCAGGGTTCGCAGGGCGTCCTGGTCCTCGCCCCCGGCCAGGTCTCCTTCCACCAGGCGCTCATAGATGTCGTTCCTGGCGACAGGCCCGCTCTGGGCGGTCAGTCGCCGCGCCATCCGCTCCATGGGCAGCTGCAGCGAGCGCTGTCCGTCGTGCAGCTGGTGCAGGCGACTCAGCAGTTGCAGGGCCTGCAACACGGGCCCGGCATCGACTCCGGCGTCTCCCGGGGCGCTTTGGTCCGCGAACTCACAAAGACGTCCCAATAGCCGAAGGACGATGCGAATGGATTGCTGCGTTGGCAGGGCGCATGAAAGGGACACTCACTCACAATGGCTTTTGTTATGCAAAGTCTTTCGCAACTTACCCGACTCAAGCGGTGCGCGTTCCGGAGCAGGGCCACCTGCAGTAATGAGCCGCACTCGGGTCGCTCTTGGCACAGCTCGCAGAGGAATTCCAAGTGGTCAGCAATTAGGAAATTCAGATACCGGCCGTCGAACAGGCGGCGCACTTGTTGCGCACTCCAGCCGTCGCCCTGCAATTAGTGGACAATTGTGATTTGGTCCGGGGCGCGGGCCATTAGCCAACAAGTGGCGCATGCTCGAGTGGCAATCAATTAAAATTATGCCCACCAATGAGCCACCAGTGAACTGTGCTTAAAGTAAGCCGACCGTTTAAAGGCTCACTGTCGCTGGGCGGGACAATGAGCCGAGAGCCGAAACCGAAAACCCGATGCGGTGAACCGCAAAATTGCGAGTGCGACAACTGTCAGCTGGAAAAATTCGCAGTGCTGTAAATAGCCTGGCCATCGGCGGAGGGGGGAACTGGGGGAGTGGCGTCGTCTGCCAAATTCAAATTAAACTAATGTGTCTGATCCGCCATTACTCCAGCCCACCTCTCTGCTCATTTGCACGCAGCCAAAAATTATATTTAAAACATTATTTTGGATACT
Organism: Drosophila seguyi; assembly: GCA_008042675.1. NCBI lineage: Eukaryota > Metazoa > Arthropoda > Insecta > Diptera > Drosophilidae > Drosophila > Drosophila seguyi. Next base: position 45,300 of record VNJU01008125.1, read on the forward strand.
TTGAGTAGGAAAAGAAAGTGGTTACTTGATTAAGTTGAGCTCGAAGTGTAAAAATAATAATTTGAAGCACAAAAAGTATCAAATAACACTTAAACAATTGCTAAATCTAAATCAAAAACCTTAGTAATATTATTCACAGTGCACTTACCACATTCGCGCCACAAACTTCGCGCAACAACGCCCGCTGCAGGTTCCGTTTCAAAGGCAGCTGGGCGGCCTGCTCCAACAGCACCACCGGCTCCTCCAGCCTCATTGCCAGAGCCAGCCGCATGCAGGCCAGCAGCAAGGCATCCATGGAGGCAGATCCACCCTGGCCGGCGGCACTCATCAACAGCAGGCTGTAGTATTTGCAGAGAAATTCAGACTCGGCCAGAACCAAGCGGAAAACTGATTGAAGTGCATCCTTGTGCCGTGAGCGGCAGCAGACGTTGTTCAGGGCATCGACGAAGCGCCCGGCTAGCTGGCAGTAGGCGTGGTCCGCTGCAGTTGAGGCTGAGGCTGTGGCCCCGCCCAGCAGGGCATCCAGGCAGGCGAGCAGCTTCTCACTCAGAACCTTGGCGAAATAGTTAATCTCACTGATGGCTGCGCGGCCGGTGGAGGAGGCAGCAGCAGCGGCGGCGGCGGCTCTGGCAGCTGCAGCCGCCGAAGACGTCGATGGCGCCTCGTCCTGCCAGGCCGGAGAAGTGGCCGGTGTGGAGGGCAATAAAGCCTGCAGCCGCCGCTCGGCAGTTGGATTATTTTTCAAATAAAGTTTTATGTGATTCACTAAATAAATTTCCTCGGTCTTGAGGATTACGTTGGCCAGCATAACCATGGCCAGAGCTAAATCACCAAAGTTGCCGACGCCCTGCAAGGAGAAAGGAGGATGGAGCGGAGTAAGTTCGTTGCCTGATGCTGATGACTCCTTTCGTTGTTGACCGCCAGTGCAGTAAAGTGTGAAACTTTGCATAAATTTGTGTGACAAAGTTACCAGCACCGACATCAACATATTTTCCGGCAGTAATTAGAAGGGAGTTCCCCCATGTTGCAGCCAGCACCAGCTCCAGCTCGTTCATGCCCATCCTGCCCATGTGTGCCGGACGGACGGCGAATGCAATTCCATTTGCGCCTCTTGGCACGGACCGATGGCTGTGGTGGTGCATTTTAAATAAGCTTTTTTTTTTGTTTTTGAACGCCTCGTGCCTCCTCGAGTCAATGTTTACACGCAGACTGTTATTTAAGTTGCGGCGCAATTTCAATTTCAATTAAAACGTTGCTGCCGTCAACTAGTCAAATGCCTGCCTGCATCCCATAACCCACATCGCACATCGCACATAAATACGCTTATAAACATGGGTATGGGCGGCGGCGGAAGGCCAAACTTAATTACTCATGCCACCTGAGCGACGGAGACTGCGTAAAACTCTGTTAATTTACCCGCCGCCTCCGCTTTTTATGTGTCCAAATTAAATAAACGATAATTAGTTAAAGTTTTTAAGCTTTGCGCATAACTCACAAGTTAAATGAAGTTGAATTGCCGGCGGCAGTAAAGTGTCAGGTCGCCATTAATACGACCGGATATGGGCAGGTGACTTTGGGGTGGGGGGTGACCACCGGCCAACGGCGTTAGACAGGTGGATGCACGGAGTCTTCACATGCAATTGACTGCCTACGACGACGACAAGTGAGCTCGCAAACACACCCGGGAGCCGGGGCATCAACACACGCCCGGCTGTGCCAGGGAGACTGTGTAATTAAGTTGGTTTTAACTGTAGCATAACGGTTGACTGGTCTGAACGGGCTAAGTAGTGTGGGGGGGATGGGCGTGGCTGCACGAGAAGCTCCAGCTGGCTGGCTGGCTGGCTGGCTGGCAGGCAGCCCGACAGTTAATGCATGTGTAGCTTAAATGCGCATTAATAGTTGAAAATGTGCGGCGTTGAAGCGTAGGTATTAAAAATGTCACGTATACGACATGTGCCACATTAACTACAACGCCACATGGATCAGCAGCACAGCCATGGCACCGGCACCGGCACTGGCAACAGTAACAACACGGGGCACAACATGGCGATATAAAAAATTGCCCCGTAACTGCAACTAAGTGCATTCGTGTGTATGTAAATGGGTAGGACGGACGCCCTGATGGACAGACGGACAGGTAATGACAAATCGTTGAAGAGCTCGCCAGTTCAAAGTTTGGGGGGACGCTCCCCTGTTGCTCCCCTGTTGCCTTGGACAACACTAAAACCCTTTGAGCAGCAGTGACTCTTTGATGGCGCAATGAATGTAAACTGATGAGCCATCCGGAAGGACAATCGTCTGTCATCTTTGAACCAAACACGAAACATCTGCCGCACTTCCATTTAATGTCAACGATATCAATTTATGCAACTGCAGGCGTTGGCCTAAGTACCAGTTAAGTCTCACGGCCATCGTTTCCAAACCGAGAGTGTTGTAATTTGTGGCATTACTTCAATTATATTATTAAGTGGATGCCAGGCACGGCCGCTTGACACCTTCTCGGTACATTCATATGTCATTTGCATTGGCAGGCTGCCAAACCAGCGGCTGATAGACGACGGCTTTATGTTCATTTGCATGTCGAGCTGGATTTTAAGTTTCGGTCTGCATTCATAAATATTGCAAATTGCCTGACGCCTCCAAGTGTGTGTGTGTGTGTGTGGGCATGTATATTTAAGCAGGCCTGGCGCATATTTATGAGTTCAATCGAAACCGAGCGGACGGACAGACAGACAGATAGGCAGACAGACAGACCGACAGGGGTTCTCCGGCAAGAGGTGGATCTGCCGGAGTCTTAATGCACGCCATAATTGAGGCACTGACATGCAGCTGTGAATTGGCTGAGTGCTGTGTCAAGTCCTGAACCCACCTGCTCGATGAACAGCTGCAGCAGCTGCAGGAATCCCTTGCTGTCGGCCAGCACATGGTTGCCGTTGTTGCGGAAGCAGGTCTCCAGCAGCCGCAGATCTCCGGCGGAATGCAGACGCCATTGCCGCGAGCAGAGGCCTCGACAAAGAATCCCGTACACGGTGTCCGCATCCTGGGCGCTGCGATATGGCGCCTCCTCCAGTTGCTCCACGCTCCGCTCGAACAAGAGCAGCAGGGCCAGCACCTGTTGACTCGGCCGGGCCTCGATAAACTTCTCCAGCATGCCCAGCACCACTTCCCGTTGCGTGTCGAGTTCGCGTCGTTGCGCCAGCAGGGCCTCCCTGGTTTCCGGCGTGGGCGCCGCACTCAGCGGGCTCTGGCACGCGGTTCGGCCTGAATTATGACCGCTGTCGGTGTCCAGGGCCTCCTCCAGCTGGCTGTGCATGAAGAATAGCTCGTAGCTCAAGGTCCTGAGGGCGAGCAAGGCAACATCGCGTACGGAGCTGCTGGCCAGCAGGTTGTTGGTGATGCTGATGATTTTGGGTATGGTGATCAGTTGTCGGTCGCTCTTGTGCGTGAGCTGCACCAGAAATCTCAGCATGGGTGGGACAATAACGAAAGCATTCCTAGAAGGGAAATCATGTTACAACTTAAGGGTTTTAGAAGCTTAAAGAAGTGTTGTCTTTGACTTAAGACTGATACATTTATGAGAGTATTATGTTAAACTTTAAACTGTTTTAAACTTGAACTCACCTATCGATACCGCCCTCTATCAGATCCATGTTGTTCAGTATTTGCTCGAATATAACATTCTTGGAATCCAATATGCTGTATGTTACATTAAGTTCCAGCAACTGGGAGAGCAGTCGCAATATGGGCGCCTGAATCAGAGCGTTGGACTTCATGAAGAGCTGCCGGGGGCAGGAACAGAGTAGGGGAATTATGTTACATGAGGGAATACTAGTGCTCCGGCCCGTGTTTGCCATTAATAAAATATCAATGGATGCACTCTGTGCCCCAACACACACACGTAACAGATTAAGGACTTTTCCCCAGGTCGCCGGGCCTTCGTGTCTGTGCATTTTTAATCAAACAAATTGGCTACAACTAAAATTAATTAGCCATCGCAGGTAGTGCCAGCACTTGCACAAAATTTGGACTTACATTTTTATTACAAAAATTTCTTTCTTCAATAAAATAGGTAAATATTTTCTTAACCCTTTTTGCAGTTTACTAATCTATAATGCTACCATCATCCACTCAAGTTAATCTAGGCAAATTAACGCTCTTTTTTTAGAGTGTACTCACCGTCAGACAGTAGATGACCAGGGGCTCGAATAGCTTTATAAGCCTGGCGCAGTCTCCCGCCGGCGGCGTGGGTGGCTGCAGGCCACGCACAAAGAGCATGCCCAGCGCCTGGAGTGGTGGGACAGTATCAATTGGTTGTCGGGCAGCTCCTCCTCCTCCTGCACTGTGTGCCGGCTTTGAATTTATTGTTGGCAACAATGTGGAGCCGCCGCCATGACCCCTGCCCTTGGCCACAAAGTAGGGCCGCGTGAAGGTGGCATGGTGGCCATCGGTGGTCGACGGCTGCACCCGCACTTGGCTGGCATAATTTTGGGCGAATAAATATTTCAACAGTTGCCGCAGACATGCAACGCACTCGGCGGGCGCATAATTTATGAGCTTGGTCAAATAGTGGAGTATTTCTTCGATTAATTTCAGCTCCGGGGGCGAGGCACTCGGCAGGGACTCCAGGCACAGGCTCAATGCGTTCAGGCAAGTCTTCAGGAGACAAATTAATAAGCTGCCGGCCTCGTGATTTATGGTTATCTGCGGGGGGAGGTGAAAATAAAAGAGTTGCATTAGGTTGGAGGGATGGAGGTGGTGGTGGCCTAATGCAGCCCGCACATTAAGTCAGTCAGCGCGGAGAAGTTTCTGTTTGAGCTGCGAGTGGCAAAAGTGAAGTGAGGATGCTACGCTGGCTGCATTTCGTTGCGGGTTGAATTTTTACAACTCATTGCGGCGGTGGTGGGACCGGCAGAAAGTGTTGCATATAAAACGGCGCATTGCGCTGTACGTGCATCTAGATCCTTAACGGAGTTGGGGCTGCAACACGAGTTGGAGACGCAGTCGAATCAGGAGCTGGGTGCTGGCTGCTGGGTGCCGGGAAATCTCAGTGCACGTGCCGCGCAACTTTTGCCATTTCGGCGCCACCAGCGACTTAATGGCGGTGGCTCCCGCTGAATCTGCGAATCCGCGAGTGTGCGAGTGTGCGAGTCTGCGAGTCGGCGAGTCCGTGGCTTGACTTACCTTGTAGCTGTCATTAGCACCTCTTAAAATGTTGTAAAGTTTCATGTAAACGTAATCGCCAGCAAAGTAACCCAGAGCCTGGAGGGCGGCCGCCCCGGTCTGCTCCCGGGCGAAGAGCTCGCTCTTGGGCGGCTTCGAGCTGGATGAGTGCGAGCCGGAGGGCGGGCGCTGATTGGTGACCAGGTGGTAGTAGATGTTCAGCATCTTGAGACTGTGACGCAGCAGAAAGTCGAGGTGGGCAGTCCTGGGCTCACCAGAGCTCAACATGGCACCTGGAAGTAGATATAGTAGATTTACGGATTGGAGGCTTATTAATCGCAAATTAAGAGTTGCCTCGCCGCGGCTAATTGGCTTGCCATGCAAACGAGCACTTAAAATTATACAAATGCGGCGTAATTGCAGCTCACAAAATTGAAAGCGCATTAATGAGTTTGCAATTGGGAACCGAGCAGTTCAATGGGACTGCTGCTATGGCAATTCACGAGGACGGGAGAATAATGTGAAATTAAAACAAAAATTGCATAGGTAACAAGCGGAAAACGCTTCAAAGTATGCCATGATTTATACGCATTAATTGCTGTGTGTGTGTAACGGGGAGACACGCAACATTTCAATTTATGTGTCAACAATGCAACATTCAGCGGCAATAAGCAATATAAATTTGTGTTGCCAGCGCTGCAACGAGGAAATACCGATGCAAAAAAAAATATTATTTACAAATAAATTAAATTGTATGCGCATAAATATTTATAAAAATTAAGTGTTAAGGGAGCCATTTAAAGAACCCCTTCGGGGGCACAATGGGCAAGTGGTTGCCAGCGGATGCCCCGGCTGGCAGTTTGCATTACATTTACTAATTAATTGAAAATTGCGCACACAATCGCAATGAGACGACGCCATTCTTCCGCTACCAATTTATATTTATTTATCGGGCATTTCAGTTTTTATTTGTATCGCTTTGGCGCCAGGACAACGTGAGATTATTGCTGCTGGGAAAGGTAGATATGACAGTAGATGGATTGAGCCACCGGAAATGAGAGATATTTGGATTAATGAAGCTAAGCTGGGAATAATTAATATAAATAAAATAACTGCATTCGTGTTTAGTCTTAAAAAATTTAAATTCCACACCGATTGCTCCCATAAAATGATGGAATTAAGCCGGACATGATAGGCAGCTTATAACGTAACGATGCAGGTGGTTCAGAGGCGCTTTAAGCCATTGGCGAAACTGTGAATTTACTCAGGCCACAATTAAAGGATTTTCGCTGGCTGTTTGCTTTGGTTCTGGGCATGTATGGCAACTATTTGCATACATTTTGGCAACTGTCAAAACTTATCACGAAGCGCACGCGAGAGTGTCGGAAAACATTTGGTGATTTTGTTTTCAAATCGATGTCCAGATATGCCCAGGCACACGCCACACCCTCACACACTCACACACAGCCCGGTAAGCACACACACGGCTTAAATATTAAATTGTTCGATGTGTGCGCCAATGCAAATGCAATGCAAATTGTAATCGCACGCGGGGGTGGCGGTGGCAGAGCAGCCGTCGCCGCTGACACAAAAATTGTTTAACATTTAATGGTTTATTAATAATTTAATTACTTTTTGATTATGGTGGATTACATTAGTGCATAGCAAATACGCGGCCGGCATGATAAATAATAAAGAGCCTGTCGCCATTGCCCCTCCCCAGGCCATGTCCCTAAATTTATAGCATCCTAATGCATGTCGACCGATCCGGGGACGGGTTCGGGCCGCTCTGGTCGCGGCGGTCGCGTGAAATGGCACTAATGAAATTGAGTTGAAGTTTGGTTTTCTGTTTGCTTTTTTGCGCTGCGTGCTATAAACATTTTTGTAAATTGAATTGAAATGTTTATTAGCGCACTAGCTGCTGTTGTTGATGTTGTTACAGTTGTTGGGGCTTTTTTTTTAGATGCACTTTGTTAATGGCGCTGTTGAAAATTATTGAATTAAATATATTCAGTCACATTGTACAGCATTTTGAGAATGCTTTCATGCCATTAAGCTCTTTAGTTGGATTAGTTTCCAAATGAAAAAATGGTTTTTATTTAGTATTTTGTATTGAACCTTCTAAAATGGTCACAGATTTTAATTTAAACAAAAATTGTAAAGCAGAGAACAGAAATAAGGGTTTTACTCAGGCAAGAATTGCAGTAAATAAATTATTTAAATGATCAAATAAGTAAAAGTGTATTTTATATTCGACTAATTCAACAAATGAGTTGGGATTTCCGTACTTTTTATCTCATCTTTTTTTTTGGGGTACAAACTTTTAGAGAAACGGAAATTTAAAAACATTTATGCTAATTTCTCGTTATTCTTGATTAAATTTAATAATAATAGCTGGTAAAAAAAAAATAAACTACGGCCAGTCACTTACGCCGCAGCAACATGAAAATATTTATGCAAATCTATTTAATGACAAACAATTAATTAAAATGATTTATGCAAACGTTTCCACGGCATTCATTACAGCATAATGCAATTAAATATGCAGTCTGAGACCAGAAATTACAGTTTTTGTAATTTCAGTTAAATTAAATTAGCCAAACGAGCCGCAAAGCACCGGCCAACAACAGTCGAACAATTCCAATAAATATCGGAAATATCAGGAGCCCAGTCAGGCGCGCAGGAATGCACAAATGTGGTATGGTTTGGACGTGAATTTCAGCCATTACTATTAAAATATTTATGGGGCTTACGCACGAGGAAATAACATAGTAAGCCAGGGCAGCGATCGGAGGCCCCCACACTCACCTGCCATTAATTTGCCCATCACATCAATCAAATCGTTCTGGCAACTGAGGTCCGCCGCCGTTGCATTGTTGTAGTAGGCGTGGCTAATGCAAATTTCCACGAAATTGAATTCCACCCAGGCCTGTTGATAGTCCACGAAATTGAAGTGCCTGAGCAGGAGGCGCAGCGCGTAAATTATGCCAAACTGCAAAGGAACAAACAGGATGAGAGTGGGAGACGGCGGCCGGTTCGATTTTTTAGTTTCGAGACCGAGTTTGATTCGATTCGATTCGATTGGTGGCTGGCACACAAATATTTACCTGCAAATTTTTATCATTCAGCGTCATCAATTTATTTGTCAAGCGATACAAAACTTTGGCCAAAACTTTTTCCTCCAGCGCGATTTGACGTTGGCCCGCCAGGGCAAAAACATGCCCCTCGGCGATGCCGGTGCCGTAACTGCCATCGAAGTAGGCCGACGCCGCGAAGGCTGCCGCTTCGGCTGCCGATCCCATGGGGCAGGAGCTGCTTCCCATCATGGACGTGATGCCAGCCTCCGGGGCGCAGGCGGAGGCAGTGGAGGGCAGTGCATCCAGCTCCGCCAACGGAGCCGCAATCGTCGAACTGGCCCGGAATAAATTACGCAACGTCACGGACATGCTGCCAAATATGCGATAGTCGAAAAAATCCCACAGCAAATTGAAATTAGTTTGTTGAGTTTCCACGTTGACGTTGCTGTTGCCATTGCCTTCGATCTCGCATCCTTCTTCATCTTCATCTGCCCTGCCGGCTGCCGGCTGCTCCTGGCGCGCCGTTTGCATTATAAACCGGCAAAGACAGCAGGCGGCGTGTTCCCGCACCCGCGCATCATCGTCGCCGAGCAGATGTAAAAGTTCAGCCAGGAACTGGGCCTGCAGAAGGAAGGGGGAGCAAGGGTAGCAAAGTGTTGTAAATCAAAAAGTGAGCCAAGTTTTCATTATGCAGTTTGGCAGTTCCGAATGCCCGTGCCGGCGCGGCTTGCTCAGCCGATTGTGAACTGAAGGTGGAGCAATCAAAACACTTGAAGAAACAGTTCGTGGTATTGGATTTGGATTTGGAGTTTAAGTCTTAGGGGTATTTACATACTTTAAGTTAGGTTTCTGCTCATTTTATTTAGCTTCTTCTTTTTAAATACCCATTTTTAATACCATACTTCAGCGGTTTAAATTTAAAGCTCATGTTTTTACAACTTCACTTGCTTTGAAACCCCAGGAAAGTTGTACTCAGAAACCCTAGAACTCTATGAAAACAGAGTCAGAGTTGTGATTGGAACTAATACTGGGAATCCCCACATGGAAGCACTATCAATTGAGGGAAGAGTAGACACACCAGTCAAGCACTTCTCGTGCTATTACATTTCTTTGGCATTCAGTTTGAGCCGTCAATCGCCTTTTGCCTCAATTGTTTGCCGACTCTCGAGCTGATGTACGTTCTCCCTCTCTGTGCCATTTAGCAAATTGCTTAGCTTTGTCAAAATAATAAATAAACAAATATATGTGCGAGTGCCACAAAAACCCCCTCCCCCCCCAGGAGCTCCAAGGGGGAAGCCTGTCAGCCGGTCCGTCCGTCAGTCCGTCAGTGGCTGAGGCATTCGGCAGGATGCGCTCCGCAGTCTCCTGCAGAATGCACAAAGAGCCCGGCCACACACTTGAGTGCACAAATGTTCAATAAGAGTTGTCAGAGCAGAGCGCCCGGCACTCGAATTGCTTTCCGAGGATTCTGGGCCACGACGGAGCAGGGCGAAAACACACTCGTAAAATAATCTGCACAATAAACAAGCCGGCGAGAGGCGGTCTGCCAGCGGGCCCGGTTGTAATAAGACGATTTAGCTGCTTACCTCATAAGTGCAGACAATGTCCTCGCTCTCCGCACTCCCGCATCCGGAATCGCTGTCTTCCCTCATCGAATGCGACTGCTGCTGATGCTGGTGCTGCTCCTGCTTCAGCAGCTCGGCGGTGCTGGTGTTATTGTTGTCGTGGCCACAACGAAAATTTGCGTAGTACGACCGCAGCAGCAC
>VNJU01008129.1:0-20599 GCA_008042675.1 Drosophila seguyi
TTAAGCCCGAGCATTCCTGCATCTGGCAAGGACCTTCCGGTACTAATGAATATTCCTTTTAAATATTTACTGCGAGCATTTCATTCCTGTTCGTTCCATTGCACTTGTCCGCCTTGAGCAGGTCGTGTCGCGTTCTCTTCTCTTATCAGTGATAAGCCGGGCCATATTCGGAGTCACTGTGGTGGTTTTCGGAGTCAAAACTAGAACAAGACACGAGAGAGAGAGTCCTGTCCCGCTGAGAGAGAGAGCGCGAGAGTGTGACTCTCGGCAGGACGAGTGCCGAGGCGAAGTCCACCCGCGCACAAAAATCTAGGCAACGCAGCTCGGGCCTTCGGGTGGTGGGAATGCAGAACCCAGAGTCCAGAGCCCGGAGCTCGGGAACTCTGAACTCGGAACGCGAGCCGAGAGCCGAGCCACCGATGGACGTGGAGTGGTGCTACTTGGCGGATTCTCGGTGGCAACTGGCAACTGGCAACTGGCAACTGGCAACTGGGAACGGAATTTATTTGCGCAAAGACGAAGCGCTCAGTTTCGTGTTTGTTGTGCGCTCGTAAGGATGTGTCCGCTGGCGCTGCTGCCGGACTTCGTGCGTTCGCGTCGCGTGTGTGCGCGTTTATCCTGACGCCGCCGTTAGTGTCTCGGAATTATTGTCCTGCATTGAAGGCATATATGAGAAATAAATAGAGAAATCGCAGATATAAAGTCTGATTAAAATGCAGCTGCATTCAGTGTCAAGTGAAAAGTTTTTGTTCGTGTTCCAAGGCGGGCTAAGATCAACGATCCTCGTCGCGGTCCTCATCGGGAATAGAGCAACTCAGTGACTCAGAGAAGGTCTAGAGCGGGCAGGAAACAGACCACAGCAAAAGGTGGTTATCCTGGGATACTATTCGATTTTTATAGAGACACTTACAGTCCCTTCACGGCATCTTAAACGCTTTCTAATCGGAGGCAGCATATTTTGAATTTTTCCTCAGTTTTCTGGCTTGTGACCCACTTTGTGTGGCCAGGACCGAGCCCTTTCTTTTCCCTTTCGATTTGTTGGGCAAGTCTGAAAGACATTTTCGGGCCTGAACTTATCCCACGGCCATCTCAGTTAATTAGTTTAATTAGTGAGTGTCGGCGGCTTGGTTTGCTGGGCTTTCTAGGCCCCGAAAATCGGTTTGCCGACAAAAACTTTTATTCTAAACTGCTGACCCGGGCTTCGGTCATGCCCGGCCGCTAATAGCCGACATTATTTGGGTTTTCAGATAGAAGGGTTGCCCCCCGTCCGCCTTCGATCGCCAGCATGTGCCATTGGCTCGGAGGGGCAACCCTTTTTGCGCCATTTTTCTTAATTCCAGTACCATTTGTTGGGGCAATAAAGGGCAGTCAGTCAGCCACGAGGCGAAGAAGACATTTCGACATTTCCAAATACAAAGGAAATAATAAAAAATAAGAGCAAACTAAAGTAAATTTATTTGCTTTGCCACTAAATTTGCGCTGATTTTCGGTGCCGCACTTTGGCATTATGTTTGCCCCACTCGAAAAAAACGAAAAAAAGGAGGAAAATGTGTTTGTCAACAAAGGCAGCGAAGCGCAAAAATGGTCCTTCGACCCAAGAGGATGTGTGTGCGAGTGTGTCCTGTGTGTGCGCTTAACCTTTGCCTGGATTGCTGGCTCACACGTTCTCAACTATTTTAAAATTTGTGGCACGTGCCCAAATTGCAAACATCAGCAAATAATAAAATAAATTCGCTGTAAGCCGAGGCTGCAACTGAATCTAAACAAACCAAATTAGATTGCCGGCGAGTGTCCCTTCTAATGTATTTTTTTTTTGGGCACTCTTGTGGGCCGAGTGGAGGTGCTTACAACATGATTAGGCGTGTGTGGCTGGCACACATAAATTTCTGTGTGCAATAATCTCATTGTTGCACGTTGCAGGCTGTGCAATTGTGATGCACTTGATGCCACAAAGGCAACTTGTCGCTCTGCCTGGCAGTGTGGCGGGGTTAAGGGGGTGCTGGTTTCAAACCCCTCTCCCCGTACCCTTTGTTGTTGCTTCTGGAAAGCGCCAACACTTGAGCCACACACTGCGACGGCTGCAGTTGCACTTAAGCTGCTGCAGCGAGTTGTTATTCTTGTTATTCTTGCCATTCGTGTGTTTGTTATTTCGCCTCTCTAGTTCCTAGCTTTTCCTCTATTTTTCTCTCTGGTTTTCCTTTTTTTTCACTCCCATTGTGAACCGTCTGGCATTATAATCTCCATCTATATGTGCCAGAGCGCGTGAAGACAGCGGGACAAATATAGGGACAAGTCCTCGTAATATTGCGCTCACTTGACACGTGTTTTTTTATCCTGCTGGCGCGGAATTCAGTTTGTTTTTCCCACAGAGAAAATATTTAAAATTCTGGCTCTTGCCGGGTAAAGATAAGGTTTTGTTTTGGGATTACGGCTTGAAGATACAGCAGAAGCTTGGGACTGAGTTAAGATGTTGGGGAAGTGAGAAATGCTTTTGTAAAATTAAATCTATCTTGTTAGAGCAGGTAGAGTTTGGAAAATAAATTATAAAACACCATTTGATCTATTTAAAATGGTTATAAAATGGTTAATAAATATTTTTGTTTGTTTTAAAAGCTCATAAAGTATGTAAATGCTTTTGGCAAAATTATAGAAGATGGGTTAGCCTTTTTAGAAATGTTTTATTCGGTAGGAAAAATAATTTTTAGAATACTTGAAGAAGCAATAATTTTTTAAGAATTATTTTATGTATAAAATATGTTTATTAAAATATATTGCAATTATTACTACCAATTGGTAAATAAAATACCTTAAAGATTCGATCTGTAAATAAAATTAAAAGCTGTAAGAACTTTCCCTTTTGAATATAAAATTAAAGTAAACTAAGGACCAATCAATATCAAAAGGACTGCCACCCTGTTGCAAGGACATTGCAACACCTTTTGGCTGTCTGCGCTAATTAACCGAGTTGCAGCAGCGGCATTCAGTTTCCCATTAAGTTGACTGTGACTGCCTTTTGCCTTTCTTTCATGTCAAAGCATTTAATTATATTCCTACATTTACTTGCTCTAACTTCGCCCCACTCTTTTGCTGTTTTCCCATATTTTTCCCTTTTTCTGTTTGGACTTTGCCTGATTTATTTATGCATTTACCTTTTGCGAGCTGCCAGGGTGGGGGAAGGAGGATGCTGCTCCTACGCTGTCATGCTGCCGGTTCGTTGTCTTAATTCATTTTTTATTCCAACGTAAATAAGCTGTAAATTACAACTTGTGTTGCTTTTGCTGCTGCTACAGCTACTGCTACTGCTGCTGCTGCTCCCAATGTTGCTGCTGTCCTTTGCATATTTTGTATGATTCTACTCCGACAATTCCCGGGCTGCTTGTTTCCCTGCCTCATGCCAAATGCAGTGCCATATTTTTTCGCTCTTCACTGCCGCGCTGCGATGCACGCAAAAAAAAATGTAGAGGATGTACCTAATATATATAATATTTTCATAAGGAAAATATATTAAATTCGATTGTTTGACAAAAGTAAAAATATTCAAAATGGCAGGGTTAATGGAATATTTTTGGGGAACTTATCTGCCAATAAAATTGCAAGATCTCTTTTTTAAATTGTTATAGAAATATTTCAATTCATGTATTTGATGATTTTCTTATTCAAAAAAATAGTTCAAAATGCTAAGAAATTTCTTTTTAAATTCACTTCTTGATCCAAAAAATATTCCTAAAATTCCTGATCAACTCCCTTGCAATTTTTTCTCTCTGCTGGAAAGCTCACATTCGCCCCGTTGTTTTCGGTTGGCAGCTCCTGCTGCTTTTTTCGCTACTGTTTAATTTAAAGTTTGTTCCCCCAAAAGGGCACTGGTGCTGCACTTGGAAATGCGAAGGGCGACTGGCAGAGTTCGGTTTGGCGTTGTCATAACTGCAAATCGGCTACTGACATCGCAGCTACTTAACGCTTTCCACCGCTCTTCCGCTTTTCCCCGAGCATTCAAGCGTGAAAGCGGCTCGGAACTGTCTGCTAATGGCCAAGACCAAGGGGGACCGTACGAGCAGAGTTATGTGGAAAATTGAGAAAACAAGAAACTAGTATCCGTCGGAGGAACTTTAATTGGCCCCGGGCACTGGTCATTACGAGCTGCTTCTGTTTTCTGTTTTCTGTTGGCTGCTTTTCCATTTTCCGAGCTAACTTGTTGAGCTGAGTGACGAACTGCCACCGGAGATGAAAAGGCTGCTATTCCCGGGTAGGGGCAGCAATTGTCGTTAAGGTGCTTAGCGTAAGGCGTTGCCTGTTTTGGGGTCGGCCAAGTCTAGCCGCCACTATTAACGGCTTCCTCGGGGGCCACGTCTTCATTAGGATTCCACTTGGCCCCAGGAATTACCCAATCCTCCATTGCGGTGGCAGTAATAATGGTGATTAGCGGCCTAACCACTAACCCAACATCAATGCGAGTGCTCCAATTATACAAAATGCCTATATTTGTACGTGTTCTTGAACTTTTCCTTTGATGACACAACGAATTAAATATTACTAGCTGGTAATAACTAATATGTTATGGGGGAAAATGAATTATTTAGTATAGAAACCAAAAGTAAATTAAATAAGTTATTGGAATCATAAAAAAAGCTATTAGGATCTGGTCTCTGAACCAACACAAAATAATACAAAATTTATGGGTAAATAAATTTAATAAAATATGAAAGCAATTACAAACACCTTTTTCAACAATAAACTAAACAAATCAAGTTGATAAATAGCAACGACGAAGTCAATAATAAAAATTAAAAAAAAAATGCCCGAAAAAGAATCTAGGCTAGCATTTTCTTTGAAGATTAAAGCACTTTTAGAGTGACATGCATCAAAATAAATAGAAGATATACCTTGGATAAATAAATGAAAGAAGTTAAATAATAAAATAAAATAAATAAGTTCCCTTTATTTAAACAAAGTAACTTCTTATTTACTTAGTTTCTCCACCTATAAGTTCTACAAAAACGCTTCAATATTCAATTTCAACATTTATTTAAAGCTCTTATATTTATCTCTTTGTGTAAAGTCAAACAAACTTGCGTTAATGTTGTTTCCTGGCCAGAGCCATAACCAAACAAGCAACAACAACCACAAAGGCAACACACTCAGGAAAAACTTATTTACACAAACTCAGTTTTTGTGCAGCCACGCACACACAGGCGGAGAGTGGTGTCAGTGAAAAAGTCAACGTGTTTTTGCACACCTGAAATCCTGGGGTGTGTAATATGGAAAATAACTTCAATTACCCACAGCGACGGCGGCAGCAGTGTAATATTTTGGCCCAGCTATCCTTTGATTTTCGTTATATATTAAAAAAGGCCAGGCAAAAAAATATATTGCATTAAACACGATTGTGAAAATTGTTTAAAAACGTGAAATGAAAATGTGAAAAGCCAGCAATGGAGCTGTTGTCAGGCACTCTCTGCCGTTATGTGCATTACGCAATTAAAAACAGTATTTAATGAAAAAATCAGTAAGAGTAGATATGATTTTTAATCAAGAAGTGGTTTTCCCGTTCAATTTATCTTTGAATTAAATTTAAGGCGGTCAAGATGGGTAAAGTAATGAATTAAAATGCTGAAAAATATAAAGTTACTACCATTTTGCTTAAAATGGCACAAAAGTATGCTATGTAATTTTTTTATTTTAAATATATTACATTTCCTAGTTCTAAACACCCTTTATTCCACTTGAAAGCGTATTTTTTCTATTCTGCACATTAAAAACATATCATTGCCCACTTTTCGGACACCTTTTATAAATAATTTTAAATCTCATATTCCGATCCGTTTAAAAAACGATTTGCTCTGTGTTTTCATTTCAACTTTCCTCCGTGGAAGTTACAAATTTGAACTTTAAATTTTAACGTCAACACATGGAGCAGGAGGATCCCTCGGGAAGGAGGTTAACAGAAAAAAAGAGAATAAAAAAAAACTTGCAGTGCAGTGCAGCCTGCAGCAAACACATTAAAACAAAGTTTTTAAAAGCAACCACAACATTTACGTCATGTGCAATGTGCGGCGGGTTCCGTTGTTGTCAGTCCTTGTTGGTGTGTTTTTGCTGCTGCTCTTGCTCCTGCCAAAGTTGGGCCACCTCTCAGGGCGAAAGGAGCCGGGGGGGCGTGGCAGCTTTAAGGCAACCTCTCGCTCGTTTTTATAGTCAAAAGCCAAGTTGTTTTTGGGGGCCAAGAACAGCCAAGCAATCGCCATTTGCTGCCACATGTTGTAACTGTGTTTGCCGCATTAAATGTGCAGCCCGCCACGGGCGCATTTCACTTTTACTATAAGCCCGCTTTTACAGCTTGCCACGCCCCCCGGCTCCTCCGCTCCCCGCCCTCGCACCCCCTTCGACCACATTAGTTGACTGCACACCACCAGCAGAGATTTCACTCCATTTTATGCTGTCAGACTTCCGAGAGCGCCGCCGTTCGCCGTTCACAGTGCTCTGTTGTAAAAATGCCAAATTCATTTTCAGCATATAAACTTTGGCCACACACACTCTCTCGCACATACGGGTAGTTTATGCCACCCCGCTGCGAGCACTGACATCTTTAGTTAATTTTGCAGCCGCAAAAACTAAAAACGAAAGGGATAGTGGTGCCGGAATTTTAGGAGCCTGTAAAAAAACCCTGTCCCTGCAGGGAGAAATTGAAAAAGCTTGCCAAACCGCCAGGGGGAAATATTAAATTTACACCAACTGCATTGTTGCTGTATTTAAAATGGGGAAAAGTGGCTTAAAATTAGTGACTTTAAAACAATTAATTTATTTAGAAAGGCGCCGAACTGGAAGTGATATTTAGGTGGGTGAAAAGGGAAATTTGCGAGTTGGTAAATTGAATAAAAATTACAATTAAAATGTATTTACTTTATAAACAAGCTTAAAATGAAACTGTTACTCTTTTACAAACATTACCTTTAAATTTAGGGTATATAAATAAACATAATAAAAAACCTATAATAAACAGTCACCGACCTTAACTTAAATTTTCCACCAAAAACCAACTCCCAAATATTGAATACCCAACCCAGACACAGTTTACACAATATGCTGGATTGCTAAAATCAATCTCAAACCGAATCAAAAATGATCCTATTTACACAAAAAATTTAATTTACATATTTTCCCTTCTCTCGTTTTTACAGCCCCGTTCAAAATGATCACCTAAAGCCAAAATCAGTGCAAATACCAAAAAAAAACTTTACTAAAAAATAACTAAGGGAAGCAACTCAGCAACCCAACTCAAACATAGTTTAATTGGCACTGGAAATAAACAAAAAGAATACATAAATGTAAATTGATTTCTAAGCCCAAGGCTGCCAGAAAGAGAGCTAAAATCGCCGAATAAAAACCAAAATTCAACACCAAAAAACGTAACACAAACCACCGTAAAAAATTGTTTTAGATTAACAAAACGAGAGAGAGAGCGAGAGAGCAGGAGAAAAAACAACTCAAACCAAATACAAATTGCAATTGCATCATCAACAAAATGACGCTGCGCATATCGCCGGAAAACGGAAATCATCGAGGGCTCATCATTCCTAGCTTCGTGCTGCTCCTGATTTCGGTCACCTTGCCAATTACCCGGGCAGGACGCATCTTCGGTAAGTCCTGCTGAGGCGCCAGCCACCCCTTCTTTTCCAGGAACACCATTCCGTCCAGCAGGAGCTGCCCCTTCCGCTTTCCCAACAAGATGAAATCAAAATTTCTATCAGTTGTTTGCGCCACTAATTAACGCGGGCAGTTTGCAGCTAATGGAATTTTTAATGCCACGAAAGACGCAATTTGTAAGCTCTGGCCAGAATTACTTAACATGCACTGGGAAATATTATTTTATTTGCGGGAAAATGTTAGAAATGCGGTGGAAATGGAGGTGATGTAAGAAATAAATTGTGGCTTGGCTTAGTTTTAATTTTAATAAACAAGATATCATAATTAAATTTTGATTTGTTACTATTTTAAATGCTGTATATTTTAAATTACTCAAAAATATGTCTAAAGGAATGCAGTGATACAGGTCAAATTAAAGTTTCAAAAATGTTCCTATCAGTGTATCCCTGCCCCCTGGCTCTTTCTTGTATTGGTTTCGGGTCAAAGCAGCTCATTGACACGGGAAGTTGGAAGGGGGCTGTGTGTGTTAGAGCTCATGTTCCCTTCGTATTAATTATAATTACAGAAGGTCGCCTTTTTATGCCAGTCGACGTCGTTTACATTAATGAGGGACGTCAATGTCAAAAATAAACAAAAGCCGGCAAGCACAAGCGTACATTGTATTGGAAATGCCAACGTCATGTTTTTTGTATTTTTTTTTTCGTTTTTGGCATTTGTTGTCTTTTGCTTGGGTGTACATTTTTGTTGTTGTTTGTTTGTGGATGTAATGAAAATAATTACATTTCTTGTACGTGGTTTGTAATCCCGACAGAACAGGGAAAAGTCACCAGATTTTTCGAGGGAAACAAGAATGAGAAGGAGGGGAACGAGAAAGGCAGGCCGGGAGGAGCACACACATTCCGAACTAATTAACTGACAAATAAATAAGTAAACATGGCAACAGTTTTGTACATATGGCGATAATTTACATTTAATTATGGCAGCATAACTACATAGTACCCCGCCACCTCGTTTCCGTGCTGTCATAACTGCCAAAAAGGGTTGTGCACACACACAGTGCCCGTACTCTCGAAACTTTCGCCGGAGCCAGAGCCGGAGTCTCTCTAATTGCAGGCAGGTTTTGTGTCCGTCCCTCCAGAGCCATTAGATTCGGTCACAGGACACTCGGCGGCGGCAATAACAGCGGCAGCTGGGAAATGCTGCTGGGAAGTGAAAGCGGACACAACACTGGCTGCGAAAAACCAAAAAACTTTTGTCGACACACATTTTTTGTGCCCCAAAAATGTGCACGCAAATGAGCGCAGTTCGCTCGTCATCAAGAGCGGCAATAAAAAAAAAGGTTAAAAAAACCCTTTCTCTCCGATGCTAACACATAAAAAGCCACCGCATAAACTAGTGCTGCCTGTTTTGGTTTTATTGCGGACAAAATCGAAATCATTTCGGGATTATCCTGGGCTTTTGCAAGCATTCCCTTTATGGGGCACGCGGCGTTAGGTGCAGATTTTTGCATTTTTAAATCTGCAAAAAATATAGAAATTAGAAAAACTTTACGGATTAAATTTCCCTAAAAAGAGAATCTAAAAATATACTTTAGAATAATTTATAATCTACAAATTATCATATTCTTGTGCTCCGTTTTAAATTATTATGTCTATGGCACTTCTGGGTATTAAGATATATTCAGTAATTATTTGTCGCTAATAAACTGCAAGAAAAACAACAAGAAAATCCAAGTCATTTAACGGAAATCATTTTTTTGGAAAAGAAAAAATCATAACATTCTTTTAGACACTTTTTAAATTACTTCAAAATATATATATTCATTCTTTAATCTTTTTTTTATATTTTTTTCTTTTTACTTCATAAACTTAAATTTATCAAATTACCCTGAAATAAATCCCTAAATACTTAAAATTTAGAATTTCGCATCTCTTTCACACATACACAGCCAAACAATTGTGATTACAGATGGGCAAGAGAGTGTGTCTGTGCGGCATTAGGTTGCCAGTTGGGGGCGCGGCGTGGCGCTTCTTGTCAGGCATTTTAATGTCTGCCTTCAGAGCAATAAAACTGCAATGCCGCCACACAAACACCCAGACGCACACACACAATACACACATACTCTCACTGACACATATATATAGATATATCCGACCATGAAAGCGAAAAGTTTACGCGCTTGTTTGCTATAATTTCGATTGTTTTCACTGCAGCAGCAACAGCAGCATGCCACGCCCACCCACCCAGACACACACACACACACAAACAGATTCAGACGCCTTTCAGCTCCCAGGACAATTGTGCGCCATTCTGCAGCAATTTTCGTTTTATTGATGTGCATTGCAGCCGCCATTGCAACGAAGTTTGATGCTGCAACTGCAACTGCACTCACACACGAAAAAAGGGGAAGAACAACAGCGGCAGGACAAAGTGTTGCGACGAGAGAGTACCCGGGTCTGCAAGGATTATGACATGGTCTTAACTAACTTTTGTAGAATACTTTTGAGGGGTCAGGACATAGAGAAGAGAGAGTCTTAATTTGCTTTGACTAAAAATTTAATTTGTAACTTGGTATTAATATTAAATGCTGCAATATAATTCTGAAGTTAAAAATTCGTAGCTTAAATTATTACATTTTTATTGAACCTTAGATTCAGTAAATTAATTGCAATCTATTTATTAACATAATTATTTCTACCTGTTATCGTAGCCCCATATACCCTTTACACTCAACAGGCAGCACTCCACTCCCACTACGTCTGAGTATTATAAGCTGTACAAGTAGCACACACTTTTACTTCACTTTTGTTTGCGTTATGTACTTTCGGTTAAGTGCGAGAAATTTATGAAAAACTTTTGAAAATGTTTTCGCAATTAAAGTTCCAGCGACACAAACAAAAGAAGAGGGTTCGGGGAATGGGGATGGATGCTGCTTCGGACAAAACAGAGTGTACTTGGTCTACTTTGAGCCATCTAACACGCTTTTCGCACAGAACTGGCTTAAGTGGCCGTGTAACTGCAGCTGCTGGTGGATTGCAGCTAATTGTTGGCCTAAATGATGCCACAGCGAAAAACAAAGGGATTTGCTTTCAGTTGAAACGCATCTTCTCGTAAGAGGGGGAGTGTGGCACATCAATTCGAGGATATTTCAAAAAGTTTTCAAGTAACTAAGAGCTAAAGTCGGAGAAAGACTTGAGAGATATATTTTAATGCTTACAATATATCCAAGCTTGGAATAATATTTGAAAAATACAATTTTATCAGTCATACAAATTATCAGTCATAAAAAAAATAAGTTTTTATCTTGTAAAAAAGTATTATCATTGAAATTCCCTTTGACTCAGACTTTCCTTAACAATTTCCTTTAAAAACCTTCCGCTTTAATGTCCTTCCTTTAAGCACCCTGAAAGTAACACCACTTCCCCCGTCGCCTCCAGGATATTGTGAATTGCTGTCGCCTCGGATACAACATAAAGTTAATGGGTAGCCAATAAAAACAATGGTGGCTGGCAGAAGCCTCCATGAATAAGTCAGACAACTGTTTCGCTGTACGGCGAGCATACGAATACGAATGCGAATAAGTTGAATCGGCAATTTTAGCCATCAGGACTTATTTATTGGGCCAACGAGGGGGCCACGTGTGCGCTTCAGTTACCTGTTTCGGCCCCTGGGGGAATGCTCGCACACACATTGTCTTTCTGGCCATTTAGGAATAGTCAAACATTAAGCGCAAATTGGTGAATTGAATGCTTGAATAGCGACTGGGCCATTGTGTGCAGCAGGACACAAAGGATCCTTTTCACACATCCGCAATCACATTGGCAAAGTGTATTGGAAGCGTCGTGTGTCGCAAATCGTTTCGCCCTTTTTGTTTTTTAAATTATTCATGTTATGGCTAAGAGCAAACAGCGATTTAGGACTCCCCCAGATCCGAGCGGCACCACGCACTTTATATTCAGCTCATTACGGCCTCCCCCAGCATTTGGCGACATCGTTGAGATTTTATTCAGCGTAGGCAACGCGTCCTTGGCGGCGGCTATCCTGTCTGGAGTAATTTCTTTATTAGATTCATTTCAGGGCCCCCTAGGAGATTCTCACTTGCCCCCCGGGCCAAGGCAAAGGCAAAGGAAAAGGCAGCCGAGGAGCTGAAACAGAGGCTAAAAACAATTTTCTAAATTAGTTTTTGCCATCCTCTTGCCTTTGCAAACGGGAAATGCTAGAAAATGGCACAGAGAAATTGTTTAAAAATCGCATTGAGTGGCGAATGGGGATAAAAGTAAGTTTCCCTCAACAGTTTTAATAACTTTTAAAGCAGAACCGGCTTAAGCCCCGACTTTTCGCCACAAACAGTGGGAAATAAATCATCAAAACCACCGGACGACCTACTGGACTCTGCCTTACGGTTGTAAAATATTCAATAAAATGAAAAATAAAAAAGGCATCCGATATATATTTTATTTTTGGGCTTCGCGGGCCTTTATGACAACAAATTTTAATCATTATAAAATATACAGGAGCGTGGTTCGGTCAAAAAACACGTTCAATCAAAAAATGCAACGAATTTTCACCTGATACCCATTTATGCAGGAAAAACTGTTGAAAATAAGTACGGAATACTGCATATATTTTTACGCCTGCATAATATTTTATATACATTTTAATTAGTTTGTAATTAAGCAGGAAAAACCAGCAGAGAACGTGTTATTTCGAAGGGCCTACGAATAAATAAAATCTACAAATTAAATACATTTTAAATAAAATCAAATCCTGAAATTGAACCATTTTCTGTGAAACTAGTCGCCATAACTTAATTTCAAATCCTTTTTCCTTTTCCCTAGCTTAGTTTCCATTTGGAGTTTAGTTTAAAGTGGTGTCCACAATTTCTGAGTAATTAAATTGCAACTTTTGCAATATGTACCTTGGCTCTTCCTCCCTCCCTCGCTCTGTAAGTGGGTTAAAAATAACTTGGACACACACATTCTCGGGAAATGGCAAATCCATTCGCATTGACAAACTAAAAGTGCAAACACGAACTGCTTTGACAGTTGTTTGGTTTGCCGCCACAGCAACCCACACGAGTACATGGTAAATAATGCGGAATATTTGACTTTTTCAAAATAAAGAAAATGGGGGAAACTGGAAATCACAAATAGAAAATACAGTACGGACATGTCATCGAAATATGCCAAATTTTGGGGCCTTTTCATAATTTATGCGGACGATGGAGGGCCCGCAAAAACTACAATGCACAGGGACTGGGACAGGGACAGAGGGACCCCGCGGATTTCCCGGGCCAAAGGACCCCTCAATATGCCTGGCAATTTGATGGCTGCCGGCCATTGGCATTTTCAATTAATGGAAAATTGTCAGCGGGGCTTCTCTGCGGGAAAATAATAGAGGAATAGGGGAAGCTGCAGCGACGGTGGCAATAGAAAAACGACACATGCATATCAATTAGCAGGTTCCAGCAGGTCCTGCGAGTACAATTTTCGGTTCAGAAATCGAAAAGGGAGCCCAATCAAGCGATCGTCGTACTTGAAATCCGATATGAGTTATCACAAATTGCGTATACGCCGAGTGGACTCGATTTCTGCTTGTTTGCCTCGTCATTTGCCGAAGCCAGGCAGGCAGCCAGGAAATTCAATTAAAAATCAAAACGCCAGAGTCGGAATATTCAGCCAACTATGCATATATCTGCATAAAGTGTATGAGCCGTAAATAAACGTAAAAAAAACGTAACAACAAAATGCATTCTGTGAATGCGAAATATATTGGCAAATAATAATGCAGTAAAAACCAACCGAAAACTATTTCAGCAATGTGCAAATTAAAAAATCCTCTACTGCCATAAAAATCAGAAGCAAAAATCAAATTGCTGTGAGCTGCCTTTGTTTTAGTTGTAGTTTTTGGGAAATTGCAAATAATATTTTACGCTTTTTACACAGAATTTTCTACCAGAGAGAGCCCTTATTGTTGCTGTTTCTCGACAGTGTCCTTGTCCTCGTCCTCGTCGTCGTCGTCGTGGCTTGGTCTGCATATCGAAATAATGCTGTTACAAGTTTAATTAAATTTCAGGGGCCAGTAGTAGTGGTGGTGGCCAAAACACAATGTTCTCGGCTTGCAAAAAGGGTTTATTTTGGCCCGGCCAAAGAATGTCATCGTTATCAACGACAGCAGCAGCGCAGAACATTGTTTATAAATTTATAATCGCATCATGCACATTAATATAAACGAGTAAATATGCAACCTAAATGAGAGAGATTTCATCAGCCTAAGCTGATGGCCCGAAAAATACTGTCCTCCAAAGCAGAAATTAAATTTTCATTACAATTGTCCTGGGCAAACACACAACAAAGACACACAATTAACCCATTGGGAAATTATGAAATTTATGCAGGTCGTAAATCTTTAGCACAAAGTTTTCGGGGACAAAGTTGTCGCCCGAAAAAACACAAATAACTCGATCAATGTGGGTCATTAAGCAATTTAATTGCATTTTATGTTTATTTAGGCAGCAATTTGCAATGTTTTATTATGTAAACAGCCATAATTGATTAGACAATCAAAAACTGTATCGGTAAATATCGATGATTAAAAATGTAGTCAGTGTATGAGTTTTGTGGCTTTATTTCAATCAGCAACTGTCATTATTTCTCCAACGACTTTAAGAGCAAAATGAAGAAGAGGCAGGGACTCGGAGAGGGAGATTAAAGGACCTCCATTGTTATTCCCTGTGCCATCATGCTGCGCCCATTATAATCCCGGCTAAGCTGCGGCGATTATTGTCTAAAAAATTCATGTATTTCATTCTTAGCCTCGGTGCCAGCGGCTCAGCATTTCCGGGGCCAGCTCCGGCTCCGGCTTCGGCTTCGCCCGCCCCACCTGCGGCTGTTCATTTGCTGTCATAATTTAATTTTTGCCACCAGTCCAGACCAAAGCTCACACAGACCGGAGGGGCGCACATCCTGTGATGATGCTGTGTGCTGTGCCCTGTCCTTTGGCGTTGGCTTTGGCCTGGTCCTTTGGCCCCCACTTCCTGCAGGCGGCAGGAGGCTGGCAGCATTGTCTGCAGAAAGTCAACATAATCCACAGAGTTGCCCAGTCCCCAGTCCTCAGACCCAGTTCCAGGCTTCGAAAATCCCAATGTGGTCGCCGCTGTGGCTCATTAATCCATGCAGCCGAATGGTAGCCCTCCACATGGCTTGTTTTGGTTTTGGTTTTTGCCAGCACCACAGCCCCAACTACTAGTACACTGAGCAAACTGTACATAACAATAAAATTGGTAAATAAAAATAATATAAATTAACTTTGATAAACTGATCAATTGTAAGTCTACTTCTAGACGAAACATTACCCCGAAAACAGTATTATGCAAAGTCTCCCCTGTTTTTCTCTCAGTGCTTTACCCACCATCTGCAGCTGGGCGATGGCCCCATAAATCAGCTGCCTGCGGGCAGTTCATCATCATCATCATTATCGCGGTCCCAGCGCCAAATGAGCGATTCCCCATCTGGACTCTCGACGACTCCCGAAAATTAGTTGCGTTGCGCGCATGAATGTCACCATTTCTGTCGCTCAATTTGCTACACAAATTATAAACACCAAATGGAAATTGTAATAAAAAATGTGACAGAAACACGGACCTCGGATCGCCCCGGGGCTCCTTGAAGTCCTTCTATACAGCCCCCAAAGGGTGGGCAGGCGGTCGGCCGTTCGGCCAACTTAAACTTTGGCGAAATTGAAATGCCGCTGGCTTATTTAAGCATTTATTTCGGCGACGCGGACAACGAGGCGGAAAGTCAATAATGAATAAACTTCCCCAAGCAGCCGTGGCAGCTTTAAGAGTCCAGCAGCGGCTAACAGTAATAAAATTCGCATAAAAATCATTTCGCCACAGCTTTGGCCAAGCAAAAAAAAAGGAAACCCTGAATGCTGACCGACTTCAAGCTGCCTCACAGGACAATGGGTGACTGGAGAAATATATAAAAAACAAGAGGAAAATTTTGGTCCACTTAAAGTTTTGCTTTTTTCCTGAGGTTCTGAAGATATTTAGGAGGCAGTCCGGAGGAATAGGAAAACAATATCTGGTCTTTACGTCTGCCGTTTCGGACAAATCACAAAAGAATTATTATTATTGAACCATTTGGCTTGAATAACAGACAGTTTTATGGATGAAATGGCAGTATATTAATAAAATGAAGTATAATATATTTTTCTGAGCAAAAATTAGAGAGTAAATAAAGTTCAGGATCTAAAATTTAGTTGCACAAATAAACTATTTTATTTAATTTATGCTTACAGAAGTTTTCTCTCTCAAAAACTCACTGAAAACCAGCCAATTTCAGCCACTGTGCCGAGTGTCATCCATGGCCATTGCAGCTTGCGTTGGCAAGTGGCCCAAAGCTGGCCAAGTTGGGTCTGAGCCCGGCCGAGAGAGAAAGCGGGAGTTCGTGATGTCGCGCCTATCACAACCAATTTACTAACGAAGCAGATAAATCCAATTTCTGGACGACAGCGGCTTTGCTTGCAGCGGAAAGGAGAAAAAAATAAATAAAGTAAAAATAACGAGAAGAGCACTTCCTAACGCTGGGGACAATTTCCGGTTCCGGTTGGCCAGCGCCTCACAATATCGCGGCGTGGGCGGCGCCGCTTCTTTGTTTATTAAGCCAATCAGCGAGTTTATTAGGCTCTTAAAGCGTTTAGCACTAGTCGCTGTCCGATGGCTTTTAAGCAGCGGTTTTGGCCTTCCTTTGATCCGCCTTTGATCTGACTTTAAATTAATTAAATGAAGTAATTACAAAGTGCGAGCGCCAAGGAGGAAGCACTCAGGCAGATTGGAATGCGGTTGCCGAGACGAATTCCGGCTTGGCTTCTGGAAAAACACCTTTGGCAGGAAACAGAAGCAGCAGCAGCAGTGAAAGCCCGACAAAGAGAAGTTGCACAGCCGCAGGGGGGCTGCCTGGGAAAACTGCAAGGATTCTGCTAGAACTCAGCTAGGATTCTTCTGAGCTTCTTTCTGTTTGCCAGTTCATTGCAGGGAATTTTAATCAATTGCAGTCGGCAGGGCAACACAAAGCCATGGCCAAGACAGCTGCTGCTGGTCCTCCTCCATCCCCCCGAGACATTTTAATTTCTGCTACAGTCATTCATTATTGTTTGCTCCGGATTTCCCAGTGAGTTATTATGCAAGTTGCCAAACAAAAGTATTTTTGATACCAGGCAGAAACGAGCAACACATGGCCCGGACAGGGCACATTTATATATATTTTTCGGGCCGAGCGTAAAGTTTTAAATTAAATTTCATCTCAGCTACGACTACTGTGCGTGCGAAGGCCAAGAAGATGCACCAGCTGCAGTCTGACCCAAATTCCGGGCCAAGTTCCCTTTCCCCAGCTCTCGATGGCTGGATAGATAGATGGATGGTTACGGCCCTTGAATCCCTGCCAAGTGTGTGACTTTCCATCTCTTGGGAGGCTTGGGAGCGGGCAAGTCCTTTTGTGGAAAAAGTATTTCAACAATTTGTAGGCAGGAAAACATTGGGGATTCCCGATTACGTTTCAATTTTAATCAGTGAAAGGGATTAAGTGTGTATGTTAAACATCAACATCCGGCTCGGAGGACCACAACTAAATAAATAAAATGGTGTACATTTTCGTCTTCCATTAAAGCCTTGTAAAGGAAACAAGGCCCGCTCTCTGTCTGAAATCAAAATAGCTCTCCGGGCGACGCTGACTTCCATCATAATACAATTTTTATAATTTAATCAAGCTGAGAGCTGCGTGGCATCATCGCCGTCGCCATCGGCTCGATGTGCAAATAAAAATAAGTGCGACAATAAAACAAAAGCCAAACAGAAGCGATGCCGTGTGAGTGGAGATTAACAATGGGGGCGTCGCAGTTTTTACGACCCGAGCGCGATCCCGATGCGATGGCATCCTTCATGGCACGCATTTGTCATACACTTTTCGGGGCCATAAAAGGATTCCTCCTCCGGCGGCCAGTCATAAAGCATCTCGCAGATGTACAGCCACCAGATACTCGTCGCAGTGTTTTAAAAGAGCTGCTGCTGCTGTTGCTCTTTGAGGCCTGGCCGGGTCATAAATCTATTAATTTTCATTACGCAATTACCAGGCGCGAGTGTCGTGGGGTCAGCGCGTGTCAGCACTATGTCCTGCATGTGCTAATTACGGGACACTCGATCAATCAAAATCCTAGAGAGCGGCCCCATGAATGCGGTGATTAATTGCCCGACTGGTCACATACAAATTTATCATATAAATACTAAAGGGCACGTGTGTCCTGGGCACAGTTCGACAGCTTAATCCCCTTTCGCATTTATACTATATGCGTGTTTTTGCCTCGAAACATTTGATGCCCATGAATATTTTAAAAGCATTTCCAAAATTGCCAACAAAACAGAAACAGAGACCGGGGCACACGGAGCACAAGCGGAAATAAATGCAATACATTTGAATAAACAGGCTTACACATACTTAAACAAATGCACACGCTGCCATACACACTGGGGGTCCACTGTGTGTGTGAGGGTGTAAGTGTGCGTGTGGGCCTTGTCAACCACTTGTTATTTCCAGGATGAGAAGGATGTTTGCTGCTCTGCTTACAATTTATATCCGATTTTAATATTGAATTTCTCTCTGCTAAGTCAAAGCCAAATGAACTTTGTTGTTCTGTTCGAGCGGAATTGGCAAAAGGGATTTTTAGCTCGATTTCGTTGGCAAGGCAACGCTCCGGAGCCAGGATTATCTGCCAGTGTATGCCCGTAAACAAGGCACAGAGAGAAAGGTAGTAAATATCTACAAATCGTGAGTGGAATATGTATTTTATTTAACAATTTTAGGTAAGGAGAATAGGTTTATAGGAAAACTTATATTCAAAGTGTTTTAAACTCTTTCATGTAATATATTTTATGGTTTAAATTTTAGCAGACAAATTTATGTTTGAAAATATATTAGAATTGGATTTTTATCTTATATATACTCGTTAAATATGAATTTAATATATGAATTCGGACTTATTTGATTGTAATAAAGTTTACACACAAGTTCTATATCGTTTTTCCCTTTAATACATTAAATTCTAAATGAAATATGATTAATATTAATACTTTTCTTCAAGTGCAAAATATAACCCATTAAAAAAGCAGAGATTATACCTGGAAACTGATATTTTTATCCCTTTTTTCTTGTGCGTTGCCATCGTAGGGAAATCGCAATCGGATACGATTTATAAAACATTTATTCACAGGCACGACAATGGCCTAACAAGCTCAATCATCGTGCCTACTTACTTCCGATATATCTAAATCGGACCGATAATGTTCACATGAGCAGTCAGTCAGTCAGTCAGCCAGGCAGTCGCGTTGCCAACGAAATTTGACTAATTAAAGCGGGATATATGAATGGAGGAAGGATATGTGTATGCGCATGGTGCGCCTTTCAAAGGAACAACTTGCTCACGTAATTGCCGGAGAAATCTAATCAGACTTTCTGATGTTGTGTGTTGCCATTAGGGTCATGTGGGCGTGGGGCCTTTCCCCGGAGCGGGGAAAGCGGAGAAAACTTCTCGCATGCTCGGCGGGCCCACGCACAAAATGGAAATGCATAAATCAAATTGTTAGAGATTGGTAACCAAGCAGAGATAAACGCGTATTATTATGCCGTCAGATGGCCGGAGGGAGGCGTTCGGGGTCCGGGGCTCGGGATTCGAGGTTCGAGGCCTTACCCGCTGATTCATGTTTCTTATCATCCATCAATCAATCGGCAGGCAAGGATATTGTGGCATTATTAATAGTCTCAGTCTCAGTACCAGTTCCATTCCCTGCCAGGGATATGTGCTACCAGTATTTAAGCGGCTCGAGGCTCTAGAACCTGTGCCTCCGCCCCTTGGTTGTCCCTCTTGCCTGCTGAAAACTTGCGAAACAATTTATCGAGCGGAACTCAAACACACAAATAAGTGGGCAAAGTACACACAAACACACACACACCGAGGAGAAAGTGCTTGGGTAATAGGGTGGCTCCTTGAAATAAAACTTAAACTGTAAACTTTGTAATAAAAATAACTTATATTAATTATTTTGATTAAAAATAAAATAAAACATGTTGGACCCCCAATAATATTTTCCGTACAAAGTTATGCATTTAAAATATCTAACACATAACTAATTTAATTCAAAAACCATTTGTTCTTATAAAAATAACAAATAAATCCATATAGAAAACCTTGGCATACAATCTAGCAAGTATTTAAATATAAAAATCAATACAAATCCAAAATAAAAGTGTAAAATAATATTTTAAAATATTTTTCAAGATATTTAAAAGACATATTAAGCTTCAAGGTAAAATATAAAGACTAATAAATAAACTAAATAAAAAGAAATACATTTACCAACAACTTAAGACAACCCTTAGCTCGAAATAAGGAACATTTTCCTAACAAAATATATACTTTTCAATAATCCCAGTACAAGCTTCCTCTTTTACCTCCATAACAACTCAAGGAAACCACTTGAAAATCCCCAAAAACCATATCGAGTGCCACCCTAACACACACAGGATGCAAATGGATGACGACAAGACAGCCCAAAAGGCGTTGTGTTGGCACAACTGGCAAAACTTTGCCCGGGCAGCCGAGAATGCCGAGTGCAAGGCGCAGATATTGGGGGGGGCGAAAAGCGGTAAGCGGTAAGCGGAAAGTCGGAAAAGCAGCGGTGGAAACCCCACAGAGAGCTCAGCACAGACAGCACAGACGCAAGCAAGTATTGTCCTCGTGGCCAGGCCCAGGACCCGCCCGGCCAGGCCACTTGGCGCATTCCAGACGAGTGAAAACTTGATAAACTGGGTCAACCCACGGGCTGGCTGTGCACTGCACCGTGCCTTTCCCCTTTAATCTGTGGCCCACACTGTGCTTATGCATGAAAATCAATCTAAATGCAGGCCGC
>VNJU01008131.1:0-18255 GCA_008042675.1 Drosophila seguyi
TCACGTACCGAGTAGAAATACTAGATCCTATATTCCCTTAGTGCTGCGCCATTGTAGAACGTCCTTTCAATTGCATGAACCCTTTAGAGTCTTATGTGCAAATTATAACGATTTGTATATAATAATTTCAAACGTAGATAGCCTTCCTAAACTAAAAACGTTAATACTAACCCACTTAGTACGCATGCAAGCAAACAATCTGGCAGCACGCCAGTAGTTACTTCCTCGAATTCCTTTTCTATATTTTCATCTTTCGCGCCTACTAACACCTAACACGAACAAGCACGTGCTTGGTGTCATACGGGCCACTTGAGTGTACTGATCGTAGTGCATCAACGTCCAAGAAGAAAAATTCAGAATGACTCGGTTTCATACTTAGATACTAATATATAGAAATTTAAATTTAATAATAAAAGCAGAAAAATCGCTAAATTTGAGCGATCTGCTGAACCTGCGTGCTGATCCTGGTTTTTCACAAATTTATATTGCGGCTATGTCGAGTCCCTTGATGTCGACGGGCCCGCTGACCTCTGGGTGACCTTGGCTGATAAGGGTGGAAAATAATTGCATATATGAAAAACCAACGCGATACAAATGATCCTGCTGTGGATTAGTTGCACATAGATGGTTTGGTGCAGCGCCTTTCAGACTCCGTTGCTGTAGCTGGTGAAAATTCAAAATTCCGTAGGGAAACGATCTCCTTCTTAACTTATTTTTAACCTCCAAAGAAATATGTCTAGACGGGCGTAGGTTGGCCAGCGGCCGTGGCCGGCCAGAAGGTGGGGCGGAGCGGTAAAAATAAGAACGGAAACATTGATCGCTGCCGCAGCCACTTAATTTGGTTTCGCTGGCTCTTACTACTCTTCGCTGCCCAAGCGGGAGCGGTATGGCTCGGATGATCCGGCTAGAAAACCACAATTTTATTCTCGATTGAATTTCACACGATCCCAAAAATTCTTACCCGGAGTGTTTCGGGTCACAAGCACAGAAATATTTGTTTCGGTATTTTTCCTTTATTTTTGGTATTAAATAAAATTAATTATTAGTGTGAAAAAGCACACTTTAAAGTTTAGCGAGGTTGGGGAGAATTTTCGCTGCACGTGCCGTCTTTGCTTCTACTTTATGTGATAGGAAAAATCACGACGTTTAGTTAGGCACCGATCTCAAAAGAATGAGAGAAGAGTTTAAGCGGATACGGAGGTAAAATTTAAGCTCAACTTGACATGTGCATAAAAGCTAATTGGAGTGATGAAAAATATGCATGTGCAAAAAAGCTAATTAGAGCTGTGAAAAATATGCATCGATCAGCTGTTATCTGGGTGCATCGATATATATTGTATTGATAAGCTTTTCTCTAGTTGGAGATTAGAGTGAAGCTGTAAGTTAAGCTTTCACATGTAGTTTACAGTCGCGTCCAATTCTGTTGGTATGGACCGCGTATTTTATATTAAAGTAAATGCCACGGTCATCGGTTGATCCCTCTGTGTACCCAATCGGCTGACGGCCGGTAGTTTTGAAACAGGATTTACACAAAACGGGAGTGCCAGGAAAAAACACGACCATTGGAAGAGATAAAGCAATGTTTTATTCAATGCTTTAAATGTATATATTTGTTATAGCGCTACTACTTCTTCATACTTGCAAAAAACTTCGCAGCTTACCTTCGAAATTAAAACATACTTTATACATTTAATTTATTATAAGTAAATGAGAGCTACCCATCACTTTAAAATTATAAATAGTACATAATTTTAAGTTCGTATTAAATTTAATTCACTTAGTTACATGGACTCCTTATTATTAATTATAAGATATTACATTTAGTTGAATGAGAGTTTTATTCCCGGATCCATTTTTAAGTCCCTAAATAAAAACGTAAAAATGTGGTAGCATAATAAATATATACTAATAAGCTACGTACCTAAAAGATGAATCAGTAACATTTAAGCGACATCTTGGAATAGACAGTTTTGATGGGATGCTCTTTAAATTTTGGAGACACATCTTAGCATTCTCAATGTCACTTTCCAAACGCATCACTAAAAAATAATAATGAATAAAAAGACAGTTTGCAGTTAAAAACTTACCTTTCCGCATTAGCTTTTCCTCACTGAAGTTACAGCACATACTATTTTTACAGCTGCAGCACTTTGGAGCTGTTGTCCCAGACGACGGACATGAATTATAGGTACCCAATAAAGTGGGAGCACAGCTGAGTCCAGTCATTTCCTTGACAATCATGTTAAATAAACAACCCGGAAGGATATTTTCAGCCGCAGCATATATACGCTTATGCATATAAACCAGCTCTTTAAATTCTAATGTGTGCAAGCCGTGGTGGTATAATTTATGACAGAGAGCGTAGAATCGACTTTTGGGAATGTTGCACTTGCAGAAACAGAATCCACACTCGTCGACGAACATATCGAGGATCTTGCGCAGCTCTCTTTCCAATCCACACCCATCGATGTCGCCGGATGATAAGGATTGTACAGTATGTCGTACAAAATCGTCAAATTGTCCATCATTCCTGCACCGTAACGAGGCTCGCATTCCTTTATTTCCATGCTCTCCATATCTGTCGAGCCTTCTACTTTCGCGGCTACTACGCGCAGTGGTTCCGCTAGTTTGTCCCTTACTCTTGGATCCTCTGTTTTCGGACTTCAAGGCCTTGTTAGAGGGATGTTTACCATTTTCTCTTTCTTGTTCAAAGCCTGTTTGAGAGGTTCGGATTTTACTTTTCTGCCCTTGAACTCCTGCAGCTCCAGAAGTTTGTCCAGCTGTAGGCCCCTTCTCTGATCTCGGTCCGGATTTAGGTCTCAAGCCGTTTGCAGGTCCTGCTCCTTCTTCCAAAGTTTCAGTTACTTTTTTTCCATTACTAATAGCTCCTTTCACTGCATCAACTCTGGCAATTGGTTCTGCACCAGCCACAGCTCCCTGCCCTTTACTAGACTGCAAGCCCTGAACTGCTCCAGGCTTTATTTCTTGACCTGCAGTAGCCCCGGTACTATTTGCTGTTGGACCTGTCAAACCAGCCTTATCTACGGCGGCTTCCGTCACAGGTCCTGCAGGTACTTTGGCGGCTGGTTCAGCACCGCCTCCAGTTCCTGGTCCAGCAGCCGTTTTAGCAGCTGGTCCTCCCGCAGCGCCTCCAGTAGTTGGTCCGGCACCGGCTGTAGTGGCTTGTCCTGCAGCGGCTCCGGTGACTTTTCCAGCCGCTGTTCCGGCAACTGGTCCTACTGCAGCTCCAGCTTCTGGTCCTGAAACAGTTCCAGCACCTTGTCCTGCAGTTGCTGGTCCTCTAGCGGCTTGTGCTTCAGCGGTTGGTCCCCCAGCACTAGATTTGCCGCCAGCTGGTCCTGCAGTGGCTGGTCCTCTAGTGGCTGGTCCTCCAGCAGCTGGTCCTCCAGCGGCTGGTCCTCCAGCGGCTGGTCCTCCAGCGGCTGGTCCTCCAGCGGCTGGTCCTCCAGCGGCTGGTCCTCCAGCGGCTGGTCCTCCAGCGGCTGGTCCTCCAGCGGCTGATCCTCCAGCGACAGGTCCTCCAGCGGCTGGTCCTCCAGCGGCTGGTCCTCCAGCGGCTGGTCCTCCAGCGGATGGTCCTCCAGCGGCTGGTACTCCAGCGGCTGGTTCTCCCGCGGCTGGTCCTCCAGCGGCTGGTCCTCCAGCGGCTGTTCCTCCAGCAGCTGGTCCTTTAGTGGCTGGTCCTCCAGCGGCTGGTCCTCCAGCGGCTGATCCTCCAGCGGCTGGTCCTCCAGCGGCTTGTCCTCCCGCGGCTGTTCCTCCATCGCCTGGTCCTCCAGCAGTTGGTTTTCCAGCAGCTGGTCCTGCAGTGGTTGGTCCTCCAGCGGCTTGTCCTCCCGCGGCTGTTTCTCCATCGCCTGGTCCTCTAGCAGTTGGTTTTCCAGCAGCTGGCCCTCCAGCGGTTGTTCCTCCATCGCCTGGTCCTCCAGCAGTTGGTTTTCCAGCAGCTGGTCCTGCAGTGGCTGGTCCTCCAGCGGCTGGTCCTCCAGCGGCTGGTCCTCCAGCGGCTGGTCCTCCAGCGGCTGGTCCTCCAGCAGCTGGTTCGTTAGCGGCTTGTCCCTTAGTACTTGGGCCGAAATCAGATTTAGCTGCTTTTCCTGACGCCCCTTCAGAGACTGCCGCCTCTCCGTCGTCAGCTCCGCCGGCTCCGACGAGAGGTCCAATTCCTGGGCCATCTCGCATTTCTACTCCAGGTGCTTTTTGTTCTGTACCAGTTTTAGTTGATACTGCCTGTGTTCCGCCAAGTCCAGCGTCAGGTTGACCTCTTGCAGAAGATTCAGTGGCAGGCTTATGAGTAATTTTGCTTTCTATATCACTTGGATCCACGCCTAGTGACTGCAAAGCATCTCCCAATGCTCTATTTTTTTCCTGCAAATATTGCGACTGCTCCCTACAATCTTGAAGTTGCTTCGCAAGATCGTCAATAAGTTTCCCGGCCTCACTATCTTTAAGACTTGTAGCCTGCGCTTTTAGACTCTCGTTTTCTTGAGCTACATCTCCAATATCTCGAATGATTCCGATGCTTTCTGCAACACCGTGCTCCATGTACTTTTTATTATCGGTTAGTTCCTGAACTTGGTTATGGAGTTGCTGGGCCTCACTATCTTTGAGGTCGCCAACTTGGCCCTTTA
This sequence comes from Drosophila seguyi, assembly GCA_008042675.1. Lineage (NCBI taxonomy): Eukaryota > Metazoa > Arthropoda > Insecta > Diptera > Drosophilidae > Drosophila > Drosophila seguyi. The sequence continues at coordinate 4,653 of VNJU01008131.1, forward strand.
GCCGGTCGTTATCCTGTGCTATGTCCCCTATATCTTGAATAAGTTCAATGCTATTGGCAATACCTTGCTCCATATACCTTGTACCCTCGTCTAATTTTTGAACTTGATATTCCAAATCATCAAGTCTTTTTTTCCCAAGTTCAGCTGCTTCGCATAGACAGTCGTTCTCTTCAATTAGGTCTTCCAATTGTTGGTCTTTTTGCTTTAATAAATCTCTCATACAAATTAATTGAATGTTGCAGTTGGTTTCAGTTTCTAAAGCTTCACTTGCTTTTTTTTCGACAGCATCACATAGGCACTCATTTTCCACAATAAGATTATCCAGTTGGCCATCTTTCTCTTTAAGTAACTGTCTGAGACGGCTCAATTCTCTCATGCAGTCATCTAACGAATTTATGGGTGGGTCATCTGAACTTTTTTTTCGATTTATATCGATAAAACAGTCAGCTTGTTTGCACAGCTCATTCATTATGTGGTCGAGAGTCGCCCCAGTGTAAAATGCCAAGTCATCTCCCACATCTGATGGGCACGCTGCAGAACGCTCAGCGGCTGAATAAGGGTTAATACTTGCACATTCTCTACGTTGACTGCCATACCTTTGCTTCAGTTCACATATGACAGTCTGAAATATCAAATATATAAGAATTTTATATTACTATATTGTTTACAGAATAGTTTATACAATATTGCGCTGGTCATGTGTTTTAAATTTAAACAAGAAATGTGTATACTTTGAGTCGTAGTTCGTTTCTTACTAAGACCTAAAACATTTAGATGTAAAAGTATTTTCATTTAAAATTCAGTTATTCTGAACTTAACCTTATTGTTATTAGGGAACTTAATCGGACTTCCAATAAATGCAAGAATTCATTTGAATGCCATTATTAATGAATCATTTAATTGCTTGAATGCGTCAAGGTAGTGCATTTACCTAGAACAAACAATGTAGCAAAACACAAAAAGTCATTATCGTTCAGTTTTAAACCAAACCTATTTGACAGATTTCTTAGGGATTTCGAATCTACATCATACAAAAATTCGGTAAATTGGTTGAATTTCCGCAAAAAAATTGCACAAAAAGAAAGGAACATTCTGCAAGCCGAAGTTTGCATACCCTTGCAGCTTACAATTGGATCATTTTGAATTAATCTTATTTAATCAAATGAACAGAAAAAACACAGGCTGTTCTAACGGACAGCAACTGCCAAAATGCAGGCCATATCCAGCACGCGCACGCGGAGTAACCGCTGATGACGCACTCTAAGGGCGATTGATCGGCACCGGACCAAAATATGCGAACCTGGCGCTTTGGTAGCAGAGTTACTGTGAGCCAAACGCCTTGAGCTGCATCTGGAGCTGACGTTTAGTTCAGTAAAAAATTGTTCCGAGGCTTAACCTTTGTTACCAACCATTCTGTTGAAGGGAGACCTGTAGGGTCCACCGAAGCAAGTAGAGATCAATTTCCCACAGCGCAGGGCAAGTAGTGGAAAAAACCCAAATATGAAGGAAGAAGAAGAAGCGGGGGCGTCGTGGGCAAATTTATAGAGCGTTTATTAGCTTCATACATGAGACTGAACTAAGCTTAAAACTAAAGCCGCGCTCCAGCTCGCTTTGCTTCATCATAGCGAGCGCGGGAGATCGACGGTGGCCGACCGCAGAGTTCGGTTACAACCCGAGCTCCGAAACGAGCGGGCACACGGGAGGCCGAGAGCGTAAGCGCACAAGCGGGGCGAGCGCGGACGGGAGCGAAAGCTCTATGCGCAGAGGCGGCAGGCAGTGGCCCCTCACGTAAACACATTCTAAAAATAAGCCTCACCTTAACAGCTGTGTGGAAATAAAAGAATTAATCTCTGAGTTAGTTAAATTTTTTTTAATTTTAAAAATTCGATTTTAATATTCCATATTATATATACAGTTTAACAGTTACAGTTTACATTTAAAGTTTAGCATTATTCTCTACATTTAACGATCGTTTTGTGGCAGCTATATGATATAATCATCCATTTTGCTTAAAATTAAAGCCGAAAAAATTAAGGCTTTATCTCCGAGAAGATACAAATATATTGAAAAACATGTAAGGTAAATTTGGCTTATCTGATACATGTTTCCCTCTTTAAAAAAATGGGTAATAAAATTGAATTACGATCGCTGGTTGAATGGTGTGAGGACACGTGAGAAAGGTGTTGCAAGCGGTGCCGCCACAAACTTATGTTATGAGTAAAAATCATGCACCCATACCACCAGAGCCTTCTCATCTAAATCCCACACCAGAACGGGGATGGTGAAAGTATTATGAAAAGCATGTGCATACCTGCACACGCCTTCGATCGGTCAACTCAATGGAACACTGAAGCTTTTCTTTATTAATGTCTTGAACGTTCCTTTGGCAGCTTTATGATAAAGTAGTCCAATTTTTTTTACGATTAATAAGTTATGAATAATACGTCTCGACTACAGATAATTTCGCTCTTCATCATGGGCGAGTTATTGCTGAACACGGATCGCTAGGACAGGGGCACAATTGACATCGAAGGTAACCGTTTTTAAGTCACAATCGCGGATTTCCCTCTTGCTAAACAGAATGCGCTGAAAAGACGTATGTGGGGTCAACCAAGGACAAGATCAATTTCTTTCTTGCCAAACCGAACGAAGTACACTAAGAAGTTGTTGGATGTCACGCCGACGAACAACACTGCCAAGAGTAGTGCAAATTAACTTTTAGCGCAGCAGGATTTGAGAATCCTTCTAAAGGAGAGGGATATCGTTATTGTGACGAAAGTCACACACTTGTATTTATCTAGGCTAAGAACACGCACTTACTCTACTACTTTGGGCTATGGGCATACGTCGACAAGATGCAGAGCCTTGGACGCCAAGGCCAAGCAGGATTCCTGCTTTGGATGCGGGGGCAACGGCCACAAGCACTACCAAGCACGTGCCAAGCCACACCCAAGTGCATCCTATGCACCTGAGGAGACAAGCCGGCGGGGGAAGCAGCGCACGCGATCCTAATCAGGACCTCCCCTAAGTACCTGAAGGCCATCAAAAACATGCAGAATGGTTAAGCTTAAGAATGGTACAGCTTAACCCAAATCACTGTAGACGTGTACAAGATATGCTGGCACAGACGGTCTTCTAAGGAAAAAATTTACATTGCTGAGCTGCGGGGAGGCCCCCGGATACCTATCGCAGAGTGCGTCGAGGCCTGGCTACGCCAGGGCTAAGGTGCAAGCAACCTCCACGCTATTATTAGCGATGAAAGCACCTGCGCAGCTGGATTTGCTGCGAGAATTAAGGCTGCTTGCGATGCCGCTATGGCAATATCCATTAGAGGAAATCGCAGGCGGCCAGTTATCTGGTGGAACCAGGAGATAGCAGCAGCCAGGAGCAAGTGCCTCTCTGTAAGGCGAAGATGCCAAAGGATTAGAGGACGTCCAAAACAAGCGCTGTTCAAGGCACGCTTCAAGAAGATAAGAAAATAAGTCGAGTAAGAGCAAGTGTTTCCAGGAGATGTGTAATATAGCAGACGAGGTACCATTCCGCTCGGGCTACAAGCTGGTTATGGGGAAGCTCTACAGGCCGAAGACCCCAACCTCCCAGGAACAACTAGGAGTAATAATCTCCACGCTGTTTCCTGCACAGCCACCCCTTCCCAGCATAGGCGCGTGCAAAGAAATCGTCATCAGCGAAGAGGAAATCCTCTGTGCGCTGTCTAGCACCAAAGAAGCCACGGCCCTGGGACCCTGTGGCCTTTCCAACGCTGCACTGCATGCCATAATACATTCCTAACCGAGTTTATTTTTACAGGTATATAACAGGTGCATCGCTGAGCGTACCTTTCCAACAGTCTGGAAGCAACAAAGACAAGTGCTCATCCCGAAACCAGGCAAAACGAATGATCACCCGTCTTCAAATCGCGCTCTCTGCATTGGGAAAGATATTTGAGCGCAATTTCTACAACAAGCTGGAGACGTCAAAGAAAGTGGAGCCCAATCGAACCAGCAGCACAATACTTTTGGAAGAAGCGGTGCACGATCGTCATGAATCGCGAGGTAACGCTGATGGCAGCAAACGATCGAAGACGAAAGATGGCTGATTTGCAGCCAAGACGTCAAAAACGCGTTCAATTCAGCCTCGGCCTGCAGACACTACAACGAGGCGGCATATCTGGAAACCTTACTCTCCTGATAGCTGATTATTTCATTGTCCGCGTCCTGCTGTATACATCCGGTGGAGGCAACCAGATCCATTATGTGACAGGAGGAGTACACCAGTGCTTTGTTCTTGGGCAAACCCTGTGAAACGTCATGTATGACGGGATCCTGAGGCTAGAACTACCGGATGGCTGCGCCATAGTTGAGTTCGCTGACGACATTGCGCTGTTCATGGTGGAGAAGCATCTGGCCGATGTCTCTGCTAAATGCAGCCTCACAATTGACATGATGATGTCTTGGCTGGCAGACAATAGGCTCTCGCTTGCCGAACATAAAACGGAAGCAGTGCTCATAAGCATCAGGAAGGTTGTAAAGAAGGTATACTTCCGGGTCGACTTGGCAACCATAGAGTCCAGTCCGGTTTTACAGTATATTGGAGTCATTATCGATTAAACGCTGAACTTTAAAATTCATCTGGAGTAGACGGCGGTCAAGGCATCCAAGGCTACCGCAACTATCTTGAGAAGGATAGACAATACGCGAGGCCCCAAGCAGCATAGCAGGAGACTGATAGCAACAGTGGCGACATCGACCATCCTGTATGCCGCACCGATATGGCCTGAAGCCATGAGGACTGCCAGCTACAGCCGACAGTGCAAGTCTGCCTACAGACGCTACGCATTGCGCATTTCTAGTTCTTTCTGCACTGTGTTAGAAGAAGCTGCATAGGTGGTAAAGGGGATCAATCCCAATAGACCTACTGGCAGATGAGCGCAGTACAGGGAATTTGGACACCAGAACCCAGCGAGCCAAAAGTATCATCGCTAATTTTCTGGATCGGGGCTTTTGATTTTCTTTCGTCAGTGTGTGTGGACGATTATTTATGCCAACTGACTTTGGCAGCGCGTACGCGATCTCGAGTGTGCGATAAAGGTGCATAACCAGACAATTTATATACTTTTCCCTCGGGCGGTAGCCAAAGCAAGTTACCCATGTTCCTTGCACAAATAAAGATATTGCTTGAAACATTATTTGCTGCATTTTTCGTTACTCCCCACTTTGTTTCCTACTATCATAATCCGGCTCTTTCCCTGCATGCAAATGCCCGCTTGGCCCACGAGAACTTGTACGTTTGGTCTCTCATCCATACAAGGAATCACGAACCAGCGCCACTCTCCCTCTCCCCTTGACCTCTTGCATTCACTCTCCCGTAGCCTCCGCGACCAGCCGGAGTAGTAGACTCTACCGTAGCCCCCGCGACCGGCTGAGTAGTAGACTCAGCTTTTTCGAGGTTGACGGATAGTATAACGGAGCACATTCAGCAAAAAATTAGTTCATGGCACTGTAAAAATATCCCTGGCTTCAGCTGTGTCTGTCCACATGTATAGATCGGACCAATTAACACCAGATGTAAAGTTATTCAGCCGTTCTAAGTGCGTCTTGCGAAAACAACGGACTTTTTCGGCTGATAGGAGTCTTCAAGTAGCGTCAGCGGCACCACCCTTTCGAAACTAACTCTTACCGGAACCGAGAAAAAACAGAGGTTGTGTGTTGGTAGAAGGTGTATTAGTGGAATAAGTTGAGGTCCAAAAAGCCCTTGGAATATTAAAATCACCATCTGGATAGCGGAAAGATGGTTCCAATAAATAGGAAGTTCTGACATAGAAGGAATGTAGTAACAAGTAATAAAAATGAAGCTACCATTGACTGATAGCTTGACACAAAGAAATTCAACATCGATGCAATCTTCGAAAGTCATTATTTCAGACGAGAGAGTGAAGTCAACCGCTATGAGGACACCACCTCTACGTCCGATAGGCCGATCCAGTCTATATATCGTGAATACAGATGGAAAAACTTCGAAGCTCAGAATCTCCGGCTTTAACCAGGTTTCTGTGAACACAATAACCTGCGAAGCAAACGAGAGACTATCAGAATAGAATTTGGGAAGCTTACTACATAAGCCTCTTGCATTCTGATAGGAAATATAAAGGGGATTTGGGGCGGAAGACGTAGAGGGCGCAGTGGTCTGGTCGGGCCTGGGAAGACTTATTCCTACAGACCGCCGTTTCTTTTTCTTAGCTTCGAACTCTTTGACGACAACGTATTCAGGCCAGAATTTGGTTGAACATATTGTGTCAAAGAGTTCGTTAGGGACATTTATTTTGAAAGAGGAAGTGTCCCTGGCATAAGAACATTTGAATTTTTTTCACCTTTATTTTTTAATTTCGACTCCAGTTTTTCCCTGGATAAAGGCAATTGCATCTTCCGATGTCTGAGAAGGGGAGAGCCGCGAAACAAAAATCTGTTTCGTAAGTGAGACAGCTATAAGAGATTTTGGCGATACAGACTGAATGTCTGCATTGCCTATATCGGCCGGTAGTCCGTGACTGACACCCTGGGCAGGTAAATTAACGGGGGTCTGAGGGGTCAATATTTGAGACCCCCCAGAGGACACTACGGAAATCACCGGGGGCACGGTCCTTCCCGCGGCACATTCGGGTACCGAATCTTTTCTGCAACTCGACCTCAGAACCCTTGGATTCAGTCCTGAGGTCGATGGCTGAGCCGTGGGAGGCTCCTGTTGGGAGCCCGCATCGGAGTTTAGGAATCCGTTTATATGCTGCAGACGAGTTGCGTTGTTTTTTCCCTATGAGAGTAATTTAATAGCTTTAGGCTATTAAATTGTCCAGCTCTAAGAACATAACTTGAGTTTTACGAAAACTCGCTCGAAAAATCGAACCGCCCTGGGTTTGCCGCATAAAAGACATCAGCTCTTTTTCCACCTCGCGACAGGCCTTACAGATGTAACGTAGACCGATTTTTTTTTCTTCCAAAATCCACCGTCCAAGCTACAACACCAATATTGCACAAAGAGGAATGCAAAAAAAAAAAAAATGCAAAAGCAATCACTTGCAGAACACCTAAATTTGCGAAAATAAACACAATTAAATGCACAAATCAAAATACTTTTAAGCACGCAAAGTGAACGGACCTTTATAAGACACAAAGTAGATGATTTAAGTAAAATTCCGGTAGTTAGGTAGGTAACAGTGGCAAGGCCATTGTCTGGAGCTTCCAATTAGAGCTGAGCTCCTTTTTGATCCACTCCCTCGACTCACTCCTGTCCTGTTTTGGTCGTAGTTGCACTTTAGTACCATCTTGAGTCACCTAGAAAGCCTAGGATTGCTGAGACCTTCAGCTTTCCTATGCATTACAGTGACTCCAGATTGTAGGCACCGAAGTGTCTTAATCTGGTGCGATTTTGGGCAGGACAGAGACAGAGCAGGTGTTCCGGTAATCCGGGCCTAGCACCCTGGGCAGATAAGATGTCGGGGCTCTGAGGGTCTATATTTGAGACCCCCCAGGGGATGAAACGGAAATCACCGGGGGCGCGGTCCCTCCCGCGGCACATTCGGGGCCCGAATCTCTTCTGCCACTTGACCTCAGAACCCTTGCATTCAGTCCTGAGCCGAGGGAGGCTGCTGTTGGGAACCCGCACCGGGGTTTGGGGATCCGTCTGTATTCTGCAGACCAGTTGCGGTTTTTTGCGCCTAGGAGACTCGTTTAATACCTTTAGGCTATTTAATTGCGTGTCCAGCGTCAAGAACATATCTTGAGTTTTGCGAAAACTTAATAATACGTCTTTAAAACCGTTTTTGATTTGCCGCATAAAAGACATTATCTCCCTTTCAACATCGCGACAGGCCTCACAACAGTACCGCAGACCGATGTTTTTTCTAACATCGTCTACCGCCTGAGCCCCACCACCAATGCACTTGGAATGCATATTGTTGTCGCACAGCCAGCAACCGATTGTAAGATCCGCAGAGGTAATAACCTTTGTACAAGTTTTAACGAAGCAGACAATTGCGAACATTTTAGGGACTTACCACTGTACCTTTGAGTAAGGAGAGATAAGAGTGCAGCTTCACCGAAAAAGCGGGAGAGTGAGAAAGCGGGTGAGCGGGTGAGCGTGGGAGCAAGCTTTTCGTTTAGCTGTGCCAAAGAGGAATGCAAAAAATGCAAAATCAAACACTAGCAGCACAACTAAAATGTGCAATTAATAATAATTAAATACACAAGACAGAATAGCTGCATGCACACGATGTGAACGGGATCTTTATTATTCATAAAATCAAAGATTAAAAAAAAAACACCGGTTGATTTTATCAAAAAATTACAAAAAACGAGAGCGCAAGAAAAAACACTTCCGTTCACTTGGAAGAGAAAAAGCTTCTTTTGAAAGTGTAAACTGCTCGCACAGCTAATATATAAATGTCAATATCCGACATGGTTAATTCAAATAATATAAACGTAAAGAAAACGAATACACACACTCTACTGCATGTTCTTGCAAAGCGAGAGCTCAGCTTAAAAATTGCCACATTAATACTCAAAGCCTATTGCGTAAAAAGGAAGAATTCAGATTCTTGTTTGTAAATTCATGTGTGGTTGTTGTATGTATCTCTGAAACTTGTTTTGTTCCAAATTAAGTTGATGTTGTAGTTGATTGTGAGGGATATAATTTATTTCGTTCTGATAGTGAAAGTCATGGTGGACGGGTAGCAATTTATGTTAGTAAAAAATTACAGTCCAAACTTGTGTAAACACCCCGATTAATAGTGCTATAGAATATATTTTCATAGAAATTATTCAGAAACAATAAAAAAAGCTACTGATTGGGTGCATTTACCGTAAGAACTGTCGCACTAATTATGGAGACGTTGTGAATTATATAACTCAAATTTGCTGGACATATGCATACATTATTTTAGCAGGAAATCTTAATAACGATATATTAAGAGAATCACATCTGACTGACAATATGAGCTCGCTAGGGATGCATTTGGTTAATTGCAACAGTCTAACACACTTTACCATATCGCGCAACACACTGTTAGATGTCTTTTTGTGACTAACAAAGACAAAGTAGCTTTATATGACCAATTAATAGTGCCGTCCTTCTCGAAACACGACCCTATTTTCCTGACATATACACTTGACCTTCAATATTACGAATACACAATAGCTTTTAGAGACTTTAAAAACATAAACCTTTATCACTTAAGTGCATTAAATAATTACAATTGGGATAGAAATTACACCCTACCAAGATTTAAAGACTAATTCGATCAATTGCAACGTAACATACAATCCCTTTATAATTATTATGTACCGAAACGAAGGAAGAAAATTCGCCCGGCTCAAAAACCTTGGTTTTCAAAAAATATTCGCAGGGCCATTACACAGCGCGATAAAGCATACATCAAGTGAGAGACGGGGTCTGATGGGTCCTGCGGCCACCTGGGAGAATTCCCAACGGCGGCTGATCCCCTAGAGGCGGGCCTGGAAGACTTTCCAACGGCCTTTCCCCAAGCGCCCCGCCTGGAAGATTTTCCAACGGCGGGCGCTCCCCTCTGAGACAGACTTGGAAGGCTTTCCAACAGCCGTCCCCGCTTGGAAGACTTTCCACAGCGGGGACCTCCCTCAGGGACGGGACAGGGGCGGGCGACGGGCGAAGCGGAGTGTTAGAGGAGCAGAGTTAAATTCAAGAAAACACGTTTATTCTTCTTCCGTCCGGTTGGCGGCGGCCGGCGGCCGGCACCCTGCACACGCAGTGGGTGTCGGTCCCGGCGCCCAAAATATACCCCTTGACCAGCGGCCATGGCTCACCCGTACCCTTTGGCCTCCAGGCGTTGGAGCGTCTTCCAATCCTCGTATCTCCTGGGTCGCTCCGCGTCAGCACGTGGCCACTTCGAGTTGACTAGCACTGTGTTTCACTGCGTCTGTTCGGTCTCAACTCTCCACGCTGAAATCCCCGGTTTCCCTTTTTAGAACTAGGTCGTGGCCTAGTTCTGCCGATCCCGGGCAGCAGCGCTGCTCGCGCGTGCCGATCGAGGCTTGCAGCCATCTCTCTCGGCTGCTCTCGGCTCTTGTCCGGTGCATGCGTTGTTCCCCATCTGGTCTTCGGCGCATGCGTCGTCTCTACCGGATGATCGGTCGCCTTGGCCGCCTTTCTTAGCGACACTCTTCGTGTGGTGCTAGGTTAATCGGCCTAAGAGAGGGACGCCTTAAGAGCGAGGCCTCTTTTGTGTGGGTATGTAAGTGTGTGTGTGTGATTGGCGCGTGGGTCGGGTGAGCGTTGCTCTTAGCTTAGGTGTGTTTTTTGTATTCGAGCTTTATTTTCACTATGTGCTTAATATAATTAACATAAAACATAAAAGAACAACTATGATAGGACGGACGCATAGACTATAGACTAAGGGTTCCACGCCGTGCGATACCGCCGCCTGGCATTGCTTCGCGTGCGCGTATGCCCCTACTCCGTCAGCTCCTTCCGTCCTCTCTCCAGGGTCCTAAGCGTCTTCAAGACGTGCGCGGCAAAGGTGGCTACCGCGTTCCACATGAGTGAGTGAGGCCATTAGAAGAGGAGTCCCAACTGGACTGCCAACTCTCTAGGCTCCTCCTCCTGGCGTCAGCCTTGAGCTCGGCTCTGGATCGCTGCTGCGCTGCTGCCGTCCTGCGAGGTCGAGAAGATTTCGCTCCTTTCGCGTACAAGCTCGGTGAGTGAAACTAGACCGGCGATGAGCCTGCACCGCCACCAGGGCCCACCGCCGCGCCTCAGCGCCGCCGTCCCTGTGCCGCGCGGTGGCGAGGGTGCGCGGCTGTGGTGCGGCTGATCGGCTGATCGGCTGGCGCTGGTGTGCTTCTGCTGGCGCGGCGGTTACGTGGCTGGGTTGCGCTGCGGGTGGCGCTGGTGGGTCGCTGCTGTTGGCGCTGTCGTTTTTCTGTGGAGAGAAAGAGAAAAGGACCATGTTAGGGGATGCTTGATATTGGACCCTACCTAACAGAGTGTGGTCCGATTTGCCTCTACTCTTGCTAGTGGCCCAGTCGGGAGGACCAATGTTATCCCCCTCTTGAGGTCGAGGCGTTGGACAGGCGCGCCTGTTAGCAAGTGGCCCCGATGAAACATGGTTTCCTCCATCCTGGCGGCGCAGGTCTGAGGTGGGCGCTGCTGGCGCCGGTGCGTGGCTGTGGCGCGACTGATGGCGCGGCTGATGCGCTGTTGTTCCGCTGACGCTGCTGGCGGGCGCGGATGCGCGGCGGCGTGGGTGCGCGGGTGCGCGGGTGTGGCGCTGTTGGTGGTGCGGCTGATGGCGCGGTTAAGCGGCTGTTGGCGCGGCTGGCTCCGGTGAGCGGCTGGCGCTGCTGGTGGCGCTGGTGACCCTGCTGGCGTGGATGCACGGCTGTGCGTCAGGTGCGCGGCTGATGGCGCGGCTGTTGGCGCGGCTGTTGGCGCGGCTGTTGGCGCGGCTGTTGGCGCGGCTGTTGGCGCGGCTGTTGGCGCGGCTGATTTTCCTGATGTGTTCACGACCGAGGTATGTCACCCAGTCTCTGGGAGAGGGGCAGCTTCCCCTATATAGCTGGCATCCGCGGCAGCGCAGTCGGCATCCACGCGGGATATGTCGCACTGCCGGCGTCGGCCCGGGCGGCGACGTCGGGGCGGGCGTCCGATGTTGAGCACGTTGCTGCTCGAGTCCACGTGGTCGACGGAAAATTTTTACGCCGTCTCTCTTTTCACCTTGTTTTCGTCGATTTCGTCATATGCCGGCACGTGCAAAACTTTTGCGTGTAGAAAAAAATGTTCTCCCTAACATCAAAAATTTCGAATTTTACCCAAACAAAATTCGATTTTTGGCCGGCGGGGTATTAATTCGCCTGCACGAAAAATTTCCTTTATGACCTGCCCGGTCCCTGGTCGGGCGCCATGTAAAGAAGCGACTCCGGCCGAAGTGATCCTCAGCGGCCCTGAGGTCCTCACAGAAATTTAGAGTTTGCTGAGACGACCAGGACATAACGGCCAAGTCGTCGGGAATTATTTGTGGGCAAAATTAAGGGCGAGAGACGGGGTCTGATGGGTCCTGCGGCCGCCTGGGAGAATTCCGGGCCTGAAAGACTTTCCAACGGCCTTTCCCCAAGCGCCCCGGCTGGAAGATTTTCCAATGGCGGGCGCTTGGAAGGCTTTCCAACAGCCGTCCCCGCTCGGAAGAATTTCCAACAGCGGAGAACCCCAAGGGACGGGACAGGGGCGAACGGCAGCAGGCGGGTGTTCCCCTCAAAAACCGGCTTGGAAGATTTTCCAACAGCCGCCCCGCTTGGAAGATTTTCCAACAGTGGGGACCTCCCTCAGGGACGGGACAGGGGCGGACGACGGGCGAAGCGGAGTGTTACAGGGGCAGAGTTAAATTCAAGACAACACGTTTGTTGGCGGTTGGCGGCGGCCGGCGGCCGGCACCCTGCACACGCAGTGGGTGTCGGTCCCGGCGCCCCAAAAATACCCCTTGACCAGCGGCCATGGCTCACACGTACCCTTTGGCCTCCAGGCGTTGGAGCGTCTTCCAATCCTCGTATCTCCTGGGTCACTCCGCGTCGGCATGTGGCCACTTCGAGTTGACTAGCACTGTGTGTAAAAATGATTGGTATTCTTTTTACTCTGCGGAGCAGGGAAGGTCCCGCTCCGACAAATAAGCCGCAGCTGCGCCGACAGCAAAGCCGGCAGCAGAGCGGACAGTTCTTATATATATATATGTATATAAATCAGCGACGGCAAAGGGTCGCTGAGGTAGGGAAGAGGTATCATGTTCACGTAGTGACAGTGTGGTCGCGCATGTAAGATATGCGGACTCAGCACTTAGCAGGCCCAATGCTAGGGTCTTTGACTTATTGAATAAGTGCATTTATATATTTCATATTTATGCATACCACTGAGTACAGTGTGCATTCGCTATGTGAACATGCTACATCTCCCTCCTTTTAAAAAATAACGTAGCTTAGTGTAGTTATTTTATTCTGTTCTATATTAAAAGTATATATATTTTTTGTTTATTATCTTTTTGTTTAATAATTTGTTTAATAATTTCTATTATTATTATTATTATTATTATTATTATTTTTTTTTTTTTTTTTTTTTTTTTTTTTTTTTTTTTTTTTTTTTTTTTTTTTTTTTTTTTTTTTTTAATCTTATTTTATGAATTAAAAATTTTTAATCTATCTTTATGAACTTTTTGTTCCTTATTCTTATTTTTTATTACTATATTATCATTATTTTCTATTCTAATGACCTCAAATGGTCCTATATAGACTGTTTCTAACTTATGTGCCGTTTCTTTTTTTAATAAAACTTTATCTCCTACGTTTATTTTAAAATCTGAAATCCTATTGTCATATCTTATCTTCTGTCTTATTTTATTGGTGTCTAACATCAAGCGGGCCCTCTTATACGCGTATTCTAATCTAAATTTAACTTCCTTAGCATAGTCATCTGTATTGTATAACGGGTCTATTCTATCTATTTTATTAAAATGTATTGGCAAGTTGCTTGGCTTACCGAATACTAGTTCATATGGACAGTAGTTATGAGTTACTGATGGCGTAGTGTTAAAACA